>VXCM01005186.1:30632-51956 GCA_014773175.1 Lucifuga dentata
CACACACACACACACACACACACCTACAAATACAGATACAAATCTTTGTAGATATGACGACACACACACAACAACAACAGGCTAGGTTATTAGCTCAGTGATTAGCATGTTTATTACCCTAAACATTTCACACACTGCCGCTTGAATATGCTGTAACAATTCCAAACACAGACATGTAATCATTATAATGCGCTGTGGAGTCGCTTCCTTTTACTTTCAATATGCTGAGAGACAAACTGAGCAGAAATGTCATCATAACGATAAACTACCGGTAACTTAATCCATTCCGGCAAGCCCCGTCGTCTTTCATTCTTCTCCCACTCAAAATGGCGAATCGGAGATTTCTCTCCGTGATTTCGGTTCAGCAGCTGTCACGAGTCTCACGGATCATTTGATTCATTCGGTTCATAGATTCGTGAGTTCAGTCAGCTCACACGAGTCTCATAGATTCACTGGTTCTTCAGTTCATCGGCTCTCGGTTCATAGGTTCACCGATTCGTAGGTGAACCGCTTATAGGTTCATAGGTTCTGGCTCTGCCCTCTGTGTCTGTGTCTCCACTCAGTAAGCCTGTCTGTGAGTGCGCCCCCTGGTGGACGCTCACCTACACTACATCAAATGCCAGTTAAGCAGAGTTTACGCCAACAAACTAGATTCCTGAGCCAAACAGACATTAGTTTAATGGTTGGAGTTAGAATGTGTTGTTTAATCTCAAAGATGGGATGTTGTGAAAGAAAAAGTATATAAATATATTGAATCTCATTCATTTATATCACGGACTGGAGTGAACCGGAAGTATATGGTTCAGTTACAGCTGTGAACCGGTTCACCGATTCCTGGACAAAGAATCCAGTCATTGATTCAATGAATCACTGAATCGGCCATCTTTATACCATGATGACTTTCACAAGTGAACATTCAACAAAAACAAAAACATCTTTGTATTCTGCTCACATACTGTAAATGAGCATATCTCAAAAACTAATAACTTTTGAAGTGTTTAGAGATACTTTGCTTTTTTTTTTTTTAAAGCAAAAATTGATTGGTAAAATTTGCTAAAAACATGTCTGATTTTTGAAATTTTTTATTTTATGACACAGTTTCAATAGTTATACTTTATTCAGCTACATATCCTTTTAGCTTGGGAAACTGAGCATTTGAAGACAGTCAAAAAATGATATCACAATGAGCAAAAAATAAATGTAGGCCCTGACGGACCCTTTCTATTGCAGGCTTTAAAATGTTATACCTAAATTTTAATTTTTCACTGCCAGTGGTACATAATAATCCCATCTGACATAACATTACATATTTTATAATTACAGCAATTAACATAAAATGCTCAAATAAAACAAATCATTCAGTTTTATATGTTTAAATCCTTTTTTTTAAAGAATTTGTTTCATCTGGGATATATTGTAAGATGAGGTTGAAAATAACCCTGTTTACAACTTGTAACATATTTTCAACAATGGCAAACTTCACCATTAAACAAAGTAGGTGGCCACCAATAAGTATATATACAATTTGATATTTAAATCATAAATATAAAATCATGTTTTTATTCTATTATTTACCTTTCAATCTTAAGTATTAATATACTTGCCAGATAGAAAAAGGGTCTGGGAAGCCCCCTTACCTGTGTTTGCCCACTGCCCCGAAATCACTAGGTTTGCCCCTGTTGCAGGTGCCAGCTCCCTGGTGTTGTGCATGCTGGCTCAAGGGGCCATCATCATTAAGCTTAAAATCTTGATTTAAATAATTTCAGTTTTAAAGTTATCAATTTAAAGGGTCAGTTGATGACAGCATTGGAGACATTTCTTTCATACTTGCTGTAATCCTGTAAAATCTTAGAGATTGTGGGTAACATGAAATTCCTTCTATACATTACATTACGCCTAGTTAAAGTAATTTTTAAAGCACAAGAAAACAGGGCTGAATTACTGCAAATAATTCAATGATCTACAGTGATTCATGTCAAGAATTCATTTCACTTCTACACCAAATGTAGAAGACTGGGAGACTCTGCTTTGTCCAAGTGTAGAACCTTTAACATCAACCCATGCGTATTGGAATTGTTGCTATTCCTGCTACTCATCTTTCATTCAATCCCAACCTGCCTACACATGCTAGTATCAAAATACAGTGCTCGTGACAGAAACCACCTCAAAACACTTATTTTATTTTTAAATGTTTTATTATTTATTGTTTTTTGNTTTTTTTTTTTTTTTTTTTGTGGAAATCAGATTACCAGGAGAAAAACCACACAGACAAAAACTGTTGTGCTGTTCCATATCCCAAGGGTGAGATGGACGGTGAGTAAGAAGTGCCATATAGGACAAAAATCTATGTTTCATTCACACACACACTGGTATGACCACGCATATAGTACTAACAATGGCATATTGCGCACATACACACTATTACAACCACACACACACACTAGTATGACCACGCATAGACACTGTTACGCGTGCACATAAACACTAGTATAACCACACACAAACCACTAGTATGACCACGCATACCCCATAGTATAACCACACATAGACACTATGTTGAGCTCAGACTATACATGCGTGAATGAGAGCTCATCATACCAGTGTGTGTGAGAGTTAATATATGTCTGCATGAGAGATGATACATGTGTGAATGAGAGATCATCATAGTAGTGTGTGTGAGAGCTAGCATACCTGTCTGTTTGAGAGACGAAACGTGTGAATGAGAGATCATCATCCTAGTGTGTGTGAGGCAATAATGTCACGGAAGAGGCGGGGCTATAGCTGGAAGTGGGCGAATAAGCAAATACCAGAATAAAAGATAATGTAGAGATTTTTTGCTATTGTTTATGTTACCATACAGTGCTACATACAAAATTGAGCTCAACCAGCTTTAGCTAGTATCTGTATATTTTAGATTGTTCAACATTTGAGATGATTGGTATTTGAGTACCAACGTAACGGAACAAGTATTTGAAATTGAATAAAGCGGCAAGCCTTTACGAATGGCGCATACAAGTATTTGAATCTCAACATTTCAACTTTTGAATTTTGAAATACTGAATTTAAATGCATAGGTGATGTAGTATACCTATTTAAAGGTAAAATGCCTAATCTATTTGTCATTGTGCTGCCGCCTGCTGGATGTGTAGAGAATTGCTTGTCATTAACAAGCTACCTTGCACATGTTCGCAGCAATTGTCTACATGTGCAGCAGGTGGCAGCACGTTAAATAATAGATTAGGCCCACGCACCAAATGGCACAAATAAAAAATAAAATAAAATGTAAATAGTTTTGTCATGGAAGGGGCGGGGCTATAACCAGAAGTTATATAAAATATTAGGTAACACATTTTACCTCTAAATAGGTATACTACATCACACATGCATTTAAATTCAATATTTCGAAATTCAAAAGTTGAAATGTTGAGGTTCAAATACTTGTATGCGCCACTCGCAAAGGCTTGCTGCTTTATTCAATTTCAAATACTTGTTCCGCTATGTTGTTACTCAAATACCAATCATCTCAAATGTTGAACAATCTAAAATATACAGTTACTAGCTAAAGCTGGTTGAGCTCAATTTTGTATGTAGCACTGTATGGTAACATAAACAATAGCAGCCCAACAAATCTCTATTATGCTTTTATTCTGGTATTTGTTAATTCGCACGCTTCTGGCTATAGCCCCACCTCTTCCGTGACATTGGTGCCTCACACACATACTAGTATGATGATCTCTCATTCACACATGTATTNACCTCTTCCGTGACATTGGTGCCTCACACACATACTAGTATGATGATCTCTCATTCACACATGTATCATCTCTCATACAGACATATATTAACTCTCACACACACACTGGTATGATGAGCTCTCATTCACACATGTATAATCTGCACTCGTAGTAGTGTCTATGCGTGGTTATACTATGTGGTATGCGTGGTCATACTAGTGCATGTGTGTGGTTATACTAGTGTCTATGTGCGTGCTTAATAGGGTCTATGCACGTGTACTAGTGTGTGTGTGGTTATACTATTGTGAATGTGTGCGATATGCGGTTGTTAGTTCTATTTGCATGGTCATAGTAGTGTGTGTGTGAACGAGACAGAGATTTTTGTCCTATATGGTGCTTCATAGGGTGAGACTCATTTATATACATACATGTAGCCTCCTGACAAATCATTTCGAATGCAGCTGTGGAAAACAGTCCTGAACACTCTGGAGAAGAATGTCCCGGCGGTGTTCCAGCATGGGATCCCTATAAATAAAACAAAACGTTTATTATATTAATATCAATAACTCAGCTCGATAGTATCAAATATGTAATAAATCACAATTAAAACAGTTGAACAGGAAGAAGTTGCTTGCTAACGCCGACTCACATGTACTACTGTGTTCCTGGCCTCGGGTAGTGACAGTTGGTGCTGCTAACACTGACTCATATGCACAATTGTGTTTCTGGCCCAGATCAGTGAGAATGGGTGCTGCTAATGCTGTCTCACAATTGTGACCCTGACACAGGCCAGTGGGTGCTGCTAACACTGACTCAGATGTACCACTGTGTTCCTGGCCCAGGTCAGTGACAATGGGTGCTGCTAACACTGACTCACAATTGTGACCCTGACACAGGTCTGATGCACGAGTCTGACGCAGGTCAGTGGGTTCTGCTAATGCTGACTCATATGAACTACTGTCTCTCTGGCCCAGGCTATTAATGATGGGTACGGCGAACACTGACTCACGTGCACTAATGTCAGCTTGGCCCAGGTTGGCGACGATGGGTGCTGCTAATGCTGACTTACGTGCACTAATGTCAGCCTGGCCCAGGTTGGCGACAATGGGTGCTGCTAATACTGACTCACGTGCACTAATGTCAGCCTGGCCTAGGTTGGCGACGATGGGTGCTGCTAATGCTGACTCACGTGCACTAATGTCAGCCTGGTCTGGGTTAACGACCATGGGTGTTGCTAATGCTGACTCATATGTATTACTGTGATCCTGGCCCGGGTCAGCGACAATGGGTGCTGCTAATGCTGACTCATATGTATTACTGTCAGCCTGGCCCGGGTCAGCAATGATGGGTGATGTTAATACTGACTCATATATACTATTCTCAGTCTGGTCTGAGTCAGCACTGACTTGCGCATCACAAAACTGCAGGTCTGATGTGGTGATAAAGGGGTGCTGCAAAGCCTGGGCGGGTGTGATCCTCTTTTCAGGATCAAGGGTGAGCAAGCCCTTCAGCAGGTCCACAAACTGAAACACATCCTGTTCCTCCGTCACATCTGCCCACTCACGGACCTGCATTTGGAATCAAAGTAAACACTTGGTCAGTCAAATACATTTTAAGTGGAAATTATTGGTGCATGTTCTCAACAGCCAGCACACTGACAAACAGGTTATCTACCTGCAGTATCAATCCCCCAGTAACACCTAAAAAAAACTAACAGTATCACTTAATAATCACCAAGTTATGACATTTTCATTGTTGTGTTTAGAAAATGTCTGATTTCCTTTTCTAAAGGTGCAGGCAATCAAATTCAAAATATGTCTTGATAAGTTATTTCTATAATAGTTTTTAAGCTAATGTAGTATCTTTTTAAAACTAATTTTGTATTTGATTGTAAAGAATAATGGACCACCTACCGTTCTCAGCTCTGACAGATCCCTGAAGTTGCGTTTTCTGGTGTCTTGAGACTTGGTACCAGTCTCTGTGTAGTACTCTTGTGGCGACTGAAAGCAATATACATGAGATACGTCATATACATACAGTTTTAAAATGATTGTTGGATTTACTTTAAAATGTTATCCATCCATCCATCCATCCATCCATCCATCCATCCATCCATCCATCCATCCAGGTAATCAGGTGTTAATATACCTTAAACCTCCAGATCTGTGGCCACATCCATATTCTATTGAATAAATTATATGTATGGAGGCCATAGTTGAGAAGTTTGTGCTCTGGCATTCCAAGTGTTTCAATGATGAATCGCATCTGGAAAAACAATACAGCCTCACATTACTCAGTATCCTTCATCAAGTCATTGATTAGAGATTAAAATTATTAAAGAGAGAGGTTACTATTATTAAAATTATTAAAAATGTTTATTTACGTACTGCATCATACTCATTTTTTCCATGGAAGAGGTCATACCCCAAGAACAAGCGAGCCAACAAACAACCAAGGCCCCACATATCGACGGCCTCTGTATATTTCAGTCCCAGCAGCACTTCTGGAGGCCTGCNCAACCAAGGCCCCACATATCGACGGCCTCTGTATATTTCAGTCCCAGCAGCACTTCTGGAGGCCTGCAGATGAAAGACAAGAGGCAAACATGAGAACATCTCCCATGTCTGATGGGCTGAAATGCGCCTTTAAAATGTTCCTGATTTTTACCATTTTGGCCATTATTGCATTTTTTTTTCCTCAGAAGCTGCAGAGAAATGGTAGAACCTCTAAACTATGCAAACTCACTCTGTCCAACAAATAAACTGTCCAAGTGTGAATACAACTCACCTGCAAGACATGACCATGCAAGTGTGATAAGGTTTTACATCCTTGCAATGACAGGCAACGCCAAAGTCAATCAGCTTCACTCTGAAGGGCTCATCCTTATGATTGACGAGCATAACGTTGTCTGATTTGACATCAGCATGTATTATGCCAATGCTCTTCAGGGCATCAAAGGCCACCAGAAGCTGCAGGTAGAAAAGTAGAAACGTAATGAATAGCAAGTAAATATTTATCTCAGAATTTGCAATGAGGAATAGTTTCTGTTTTGCTGGTAACACTTTGCAGTAAGGCCACAGCATCCTGGCTAGTTAAAAAGTAGTTTCTAAATTTCTCTGAAACAAGGATTACATATTAAATAATTATACATAAAACTAATTTATTCCTTACTTGTTCACTGGTCAGGATTTTGCCTGTCTTATTTTAAATGTGTTATGTTACCTTTTGCTTCATAATTTGTAATATAATAAAGCCAATAATAAAGCCACAAATATACCTGCTTTGCGATAAGACGTATCTCTTTCACAGAGAAATGTAGTTGCTGACGCTGATGTTGAAGATCCCACAGACTCATATCCAGTAACTCATACACCAGACAGAGATCATCTTTATGGTAAAACCAATCAATAAACTTCACCAGATTACACTTGTCCAGGTCAAGAACATTGATTTGGTCCAAAATGTTCAGCTGAGGAAAGCATGCAGACATATTACCAAAAAGAAATTTCTATATAATAAGTCATGGGTATAATCATTCAACAACTTAATCATGCAACCAACCTCTTTTACTCCATATAAAATATTCTTGGACTTGGCTGTTTGATGGAAGGTTTTTATGGCCACTTCTGCGTTTGTATCCATTTTCACACCATGGAATACTTGTCCAAAGCCGCCACTTCCCAGTATGTTCTTCACAAGGTAGTCACCATTACTGGTGTGAATCACCACATTCTTCCATTGATTACGTCTAGAATGGGGTTTCTCCTTTTCATGGAATGCATCTTTCACTATAATACTGTGAAACTGTTCAGATGGGTCATTAATGATGCTGTGGAACCTTTCAGGTGGGTCATTACCAGCGGCACCAAACTGTTCAGATGGGTCATTAATGATGCTGTGGAACCTTTCAGATGGGTCATTACCAGCAGCACCAAACTGTTCAGATGGGTCATTAACAATGCTGCGAAACTGTTCAGATGCGTCATTAGCACTGTGCCTCAGCATCTGCTGGTAGTGGTCTTGAGACTTTGTTGACATGCTGCTTTTTAGTGAATATTTTTTGAATGATCTGCTGTTTGTATGTGCAGCTGATACCTTAATGATAAATGACATCATCTTTCCAGCTATTACATCATTTATCATGACCAAGCCCCCCACCCCCTCCCCCACCTCCCTCAACCCCACCCGCCTATGTTACCACCAATCAGAGAAAGCGAGGATAACTGCTTTCCATAAAGCTGATCATACATATCACCATTGTAATATATGATGTCTGCAGAATGTAGGTAGAATGTTAAAATAGCATGGACTAATGGTTAAATTGTACATAAATTAATTCTTGGCCAAGTCAGGCTGAAGTTTTCTGAAATCACATTATATTACGCCATCACATTATATTACTATCATTACTATTCGTTTTTTTTATTGGTCGCTGTTAGTGTTTGATCAGGGGATTCTTTCTCTGATTGGTGGCAACGGAGAGGGGGCGGGGAAGAGAGAGATGGGCCAGAGAGCAAGCAGATCTTATGAAAGAAACGGTTGATATGTTGGCAAAGTGTCTGTTAAACATGAGAAAACTGAAGTTATGACTATGTCACATACTGTTGCACATTAAATTGTTTATTTAAAACAGACAGTAGTGTGTATGTTTAATGTGAGCTGTAACTGTTAGCTAGTGAAATTTAGGCTAATGGCTAACTAGGCTAAGCTAGTGAGGGGATGCTAATTTTGTGTTGGTTGGAGCTAAATTGCTAACTGAAAGTGTATCTTGTGATAAATTCAACTTGTGTATGTTGCCTGAGCCCGGGACAAGATCAATATCCAAGCACCCCCNCCCCCACCACCACCACCACCCCTGCACCACCACCACCACCATCCAAAATGGATAACTGTGCAATAGAAGATTCCAGCAAATGTTTAATATGGCTGTTTGGCTTTAAAAGTGCAAAGAAAAAGCTAAAAACATTCAGATCTAGTTGAAAATCCTCACTAGGCTATATATTGCTGGTTGCTAGGCAACCACAATAACACTATAGCTTTTTCAATTTTTTTACTAGCGTTCTTTCACTCAACCTTAGCGGGGGCTAAAAGCAAAAGTAAAGAAACTAATTAACTGTAACACAGCAGAGGGAAACGTTGGTGAGGAGCATGGAGGTTACATATATTTTACAATTAGAAATAGTGGCCTGACTGGAATAAAAGCCTGGTTCTCTCTCTGCAGTTGAGGTAAAAAGAAAAAAAATCGACCTGCCACTATTGGAGCATTTACGGTACGCTCATAAAGATACCGATTTTGGGGATTTTTTCTTTAATGACAAAACCTAATCATGGGATTTTTTCGGGACCTTACTTTGAAACGGGGGTAAGATTACAAATTCATTCCATATTTTACCTCCCATCCGTTATGAGTGTAGTCATAGGCTACATGTTGAAGCTGCATCTTCTTTTTCAGTGTCTTTTTCAAATAACGGCCCATGAAGTCCCCAGAACCTCTGCTCTCATTTCTCTTCTTCATTTTTCTTTTCTTTTCTTTTCTTTTCTTTTCTTTTCTTTTCTTTTCTTTTTCTGACTTTTGCTGACTGCTCATTTTGAGAGTTTACAGGCAGCAACTAAGAGCAGGGCAAACTTTTGACTTTGCTGTGCACAGTGAACCAAACCATTTTCCTCTTGACGGGGAACATGAAATTATTTTAGATCGCTCTCTGTCAAGAAAACTATGGAAACGCAGCTTATAGCTTTACTTGACTCCCATATGCTAAATAAAATTTTCACAAATTACCATATTTGGCAAAATATCGTAATAAATTATTTGACAGCAAGAAGGCTCTCTTGCCTCCCCCCCCAGTCCAGGACCCAGGACATCTGACCTGGTTACCCTCCCTTGTCAGCGGCCCTACCGATGAGTGTGTGCTTGTGACCAGACTTTGTAAGTAAGGCCGGATTATTAGGATCCTCTGGTGAGGATTTGTGCTGGTGATCGTGAAAGCCTTCATGTGCCTCAGACAAAAACTGCAGCTTTGACTGTTACCAGCGCTTTTGACTCTCCATGCGTTTCCCACCATCATCTCTCAGTTTCCCCAGAAGGCAGAGAGTAAACCATAAGTTAAATTAAACTGTCCATGTCCCTAATCTTTCTAAATCAGTGGTTCCTGGTTGTTGTAGCACAGAATATTTTTCACCTTTCCCTGCACACCTAATTAGCTCAGTCAGTTGTGTCTTCTGGATCAAATGGTGGTTTCTCCCTTATCTTGAACTAAAGGTGACATCTTGCATGTGTATTGTCACTCTAAGATACAAATTAAAATTCATAAGCTTGAGACTACACAGATTATTTTAGTGGATAAATATTTTATCAACTTTGGTTTAAACCTATCATTTATTGGTTGTTATTAATATTGTGGTGGAATACTTACCCTTGTACGTACATTTACTTTATGTCTGGGCATGTAATTAACTTGTCTCCATATCCAGGTTATTTTCATTCAACCATTCCATGATAATGATGTCTGATGTCCAGTGAGGCAGTGAAATGACACAAAATGACTGCACACAAAATGATTATTATAAATGATTGCAGACAGTATCTAGTACAGACAATATACAACTAAAGGTATATATATCTATATAGATAGATAGATAGATAGATAGATAGATATATACCTTTATTGTCATGAATTGTGAAACATCAGTGNATAGATAGATAGATAGATAGATAGATAGATATATACCTTTATTGTCATGAATTGTGAAACATCAGTGTATTCTTATCACTTCTGTAGATGGTCACGTAATTGTGATTTTTATAAATGATCTTGGATATAGCCTCAATTATACTAAGAAACTGTAGAGTCTAACTTGGCAGAGCAATGACTGATAGATGCAATCAGGACCAAGGACAGTGCTCAATAATACGAATATTGAATACGAATAATATGAATATGAATAAATAAGAAGATCTTCGTGATCAAGGTTTTCTATGCTATAATAAAATATCAGACAACAAATAAAGCCAATCTGGCATCCACCGGAGAGTTAGATTTTAAAATATTCATTAACTTTTTGTTGAAGTAATGTTATTTAACTGGTTCAACTCTGTGCTGCATGGAAGGACCTGAATGCGCTAAGCAAAAGAACAGATGACACTTTTAGCATGTAACTGGTTGATAATAGGGTCAGGGAGTGCTGAGAGCTCAGTTTTACCATCCCTCTCAGTCTCAGTAGGAAATAAGTGAATTTACATCTTAACAATAAGTGTACTGTACCTGTGAAATTCAAGTTTAGCGATGTAACTACACTAATAAGTTATATTTGTGGTGATTTTGCATTAAGTAAGATTTGGAATTGATATCTTCTAATGAGAAGTCAAATAGCGTTTGCTTCGTGTGAGGCACCATTCCACAGATTGTGAAGAAACAAGCTTTACTTGATGTTAATATCTCAATTATTACTTGTCATTCATCAGTTTTATCTGAAGGCAGTTTCCCATACATAGGCTTTACTTGGGCAGCCTGCCCAGGTTTCTGAAGACCCGCCCAGGTTTCACGGGACGACCCAGCCTTAAAAACAGTACAACTGTGATACTGCTGTCACACACACTGACACCCGCCCATACATAGGCTGTACTTGGCTGGCCCCAAGAAAGCGAAAGTGGAGAAAGCTAGAAAGTGAAATTGAATATCTGACTGTTCCACTATTTGTGTGCGCCTTTGAGGTTCAACTCGGAGCTGCATAGAAGCTCCAGTGGAAGTTCCGGGGGTAAACACTGGAAGGATGATGAACTGTTTACCATTCAGGGATCATTAAATATGATGCTGAAAAGACATATTCAAAGGAGTACTTCACAATGCAAACATTTATTAATTTAAGCATATTGACCAACATAGTGGAGCATATATAATGAGGTAAAGTAAAAATGTGATGATTACTGTATATTGTCAAGTAAAAACACTTAGGATGTTGACAACAGGAAGTTAGCGGACAGGGTTTTTCAAATTCAAATTACTGAAGGGACTTTGAGACTAATCTAACTTTCTTTAGATGAATCAAACATGAAAGAAGTTAGAAATTTAGGAGTAAGTTACATCATATCTATATCAGCATGGAGAGATGACTTCCTACTCTTGATGATGATTATGTCGTGGACTTGTCGTCAGGCAACTAGAAGACAGAACCTCCAGCAGAAACAATTACCAGCCACTCAGCAACGTGATGTATGTTGATTCGGGTCACAGTAGATCTTTTGAGGTCCAGTCCAGGTATGTTCAGTCCTCCGATCAGGTGAGTTAAGCCCACTGCTATAACATGGTGGACAGTTATGACACGCGACTTGTGGGTAACAGGTTGGAGTTCAGTCTCACAAAGCACCAGATTCTGGTGCTGCTCGGCTGGGTTTGAAGTGTTTGTATGTCGGTCCAGTATTGACAGTCTCTCCAAAGTCAGAAAATCACTCTTGTGCTGAAAATAATGACACTGAGTTACTGATTATGGCCAAGATGGACCCAAAAAAAGAGGAAATGCTTCTTGTTAAAGTAGCATGTGTGCATGTTATTTGTGCAGAAAAAAAAAAACAAAAGGTGGAATGTGGAGGAGAAATGTCACTCCCACCTCCTCTCATGTTCTCATTAGCTATTACTCATTGCCGTTCTAGGGCTTGTCATATATCCACACAAACTAAAAGAGCATGTTAGATTTTATGCTTATAATTTCAAACATGTTTGAAAATGTTGGAGTGTCTTGGATGGCTCCAAGATTGGATCAGGATGTTGGCGATGGGCACGAGCAGTAGTTTGGCTCCAAACTGGGTTTTTGCTGCAGATCAGAAATGTTTGCCTGCAACTGGAAGAATCAGAGCTACAATCATGTAGTCTGCGCTTGGTGTTACCAACCTGAATGTTTTTGCTGTTTGTGGCATCCGCACTTATAACATCACACATAACACATGCAACACAATGATGCAAACTCATAGCCCTCACAGAATGAGTTATAGCGTTTGTTGTATGAGACTGAAGCAGATGTTATTTTTTGCATTTTAAGTGTGTGTGTGTGTGTGTGTGTGTGTATGTGTGTGTTTATACATTAACCCTCATAATGTTTATGCCACATGTTGGTGCCAATGGGTCTGGAACCACACACACACACACACACACACACACACACACACACACAAAAACCAATCACTTGTTCCTTCACCCATAGCCTACGTTTGTACCAAATTTAATTGAAATATTTTGCTATTGCAAAAGTTCTTTAAGGTATGGAAACTGAAAATGAAGATCATTCTGATGGGATTTCAACTGCTGCAACTGTATAAATACAACACAACATATGAAGATAAAGCCATGTTACTCTTGATTTTGGGTCTTTGTAATGTGTGGTTTTGATGCAGAGAGCTGAAGGCCAGTCTTCCTGTGGCTGAGACTTTTGTCACACAATGGAACATGACACAAAGTTCAAAGTTTTTAAGTTTTATTTGTCACGTGCAGTCATATAGCAACAGTGAAATGCTTTTTCTGGTACATTCACAGACTGCTTCTGAAAATATAAAAATATATAATAAAATAAGGACAAGGCAACAAGAGCAGAATTAATAATTACAACTGTATAAAATATGGAATCTACTTACAACCAAACCAGCAGGAGAAATGTATGTGTAACCTAGGTTAATATAACATGAATTCAAAAGACTAAATGATTAAAAAAAAGATAAATAGAAGATAAATTAATTAAAAAAAACATTAAACATAATATTTACACAGTTCAGTTGCTATTATAAATTTGTACTGTTCCTTTAATACGCAACCACGGTAACAGCCAATCAGCGTCACCGTAGCGCCGCTTGCTGGAGAGAGAGAGAGAGAGAAGAAAAAAAAGCAGAGAGCAAAAAGATCGGAGGAGACGGATGATAGAGAAGTTACAAATGAAGATAAGGAAAGAAATTTAAGAAGCAAGTTGAAGGGTGTAAACTTATTTTTCATTTTTCCGTTTTTGAGGGATTTGGTGTTGTATCTTTGCCACGTTGTCGGATTTTGTTGATTCTGGAACAAGGATTTGGTGAGTTAAACCGTTTTTTTTTTTCTGTCGGCTAGCATGCTAATTTCTTGTTTCCTAAGCTAAATGTTCGGTTAATATTGCCAATAGCTAAGCTAAGACACTGTGAATATGTCTTGTGTTGTGCAATTGGTTATTTTATTTTACTTTATTTTATTTGTGTGTGTAAAATGAATTTATAGAGAAGCTACATGTAAAGGGCGCAGTCAAGTTTAGCTTGTTAGTAAAGCAAGGTGAATGCCGCCGCCATTTTAGGGTGCAGTCCAGAGTAATTTTCCGCTGACCCGTGCTAGAAGCTATTTTTGTTAAGTAATTAATTTTCTTTAAAATATGCGTTCGCTTGTTGTACGACAGGCCAGGTTCTTTTAGTCGGGAGGATTGCTCGGTGTTTGCACATCCGGAGCGAAGAATACAGATGGCGAGCCACCCATAGGAGAAAACCCACTGGAAGGACGTCTGCTGCTGCACGACCCGCTTAGGCGTCTGTTTCTGCAAGACTCAGGTAAACTTTCAGGATAAGGACACTGATTCACGCACCTGAATCTTGGTAGGACTGAACTTTCCGTGTTTTACTGCAACAGACAGTGGAAGTCGTTTGGACTTGAAAAAGACTTAATTTTTTTTTTTTAAAAAGGAAAAAAAGAAAAGAGACTGATTACACACTGAATGGTGGAAATTTGAGTTATTGATTATATATCAGTTTGTGGAATTCTGATATTTTCCTGTTCTGATTTTGTATTAAGCTGTATTTTATTTTCAACTTATGTGTTAAATTGGTAATGCGAATGTGTTGTGTTATCAAGGGTTTTGCACTGGTTGAGTAAACTGAAGAGAAAAATAGAGCTAAAACTTAAATAGGCCTAACTGAGATAAAATGAGAACTTAGAACCGAGTTAACTCAGAGAAAATAGAGAAAATCCAAACAACTTAAAGGACCTAAACTGAATATTATTTCTCTAATTAAAATAGGTTTAAATCAGACCAAAGTGAAAAAAAAAAGGGAAAAGATACTAAAATTCAGTAAATTTTGGTTTTCTTTTGGTTGTTTTGAAGGGAATTTAAATGTAAATGTCTTATGTAAGTGTGTGTGTGTATGTAATGTGTTTTCTATCAATTACCTTCTATAAATAAGCCGGCAATTCATACTTACGCTTGATCTGTGGTCTGTTATTATTGAGAGACTAGTTTAAACTGCTCCTCCGAACCTAGACTCTGGTCCTAGCTATCTGTAAGTCTGCAGTGCTACATATGAGTATCAGTAAATATGTCCAAAACAATACTGCACATAGTGCAAATGCAGCTACAGATGACTGTACTTGTGTGTGTGTAGTGAGTGTAAGTGCGAGAGAGAGAGATTGTGTGAGAAGTAACAACAAGGATACTACTATAACAAGGGTATTACAAAAGTCGGGGCGGCACGCTAGCTCAGTGGTTAGCACTGTCGCCTCACAGCAAGAAGGTCCTGGGTTCAAGTCCGACCTTTCTGTGCGGAAGTTGCATGTTCTCCCCATGTCTGTCTGCGTAGGTTCCCTCCAGTGTTCCGGCTTCCTTCCACCTCCAAAGGCATGCAGGTCAGGTGATTTGGAAACTCTAAATTGACCGTAGGTGTGAATGAGTTTGTCTGTCTCTGTGTCAGACCTGCGATAGACTGGCGACCTGTCCAGGGTGTACCCTGCATCTCGCGCCCAATGACTACTGGGATAGGCTCCAGCGCAATGAATGCATGAATTTAGTACTGGAGGTTACAACTGTGTTTTAGCATTTTGCATAGTGTTACAACAGGAAAGCTCTTTCATATGCTCGTTTAAAGAACTGACAGAAAAGGCAGCCACGCAGAGGCATGTGGGTTCATCCCATTTTGCAGGAGCGCAAATTGGCAAGAGAATTCCATCAGCCAATTCAAGAATCGAGGATGGATAAAGAGAGATTCAGGAAAAATTTCAGACTGAACAACACAGATCGATCATGTGCTTGATTTAATTCAGTATACTTCTAATAATTCATCATATAAAACTAGCCTAATCTCCACAAGTCTCTTGCTCTCCATCTTTGACACAAGAACAATCAACGTCTGGTTCATAATTTCAACTGCAGTAAGTGGAAAAAGTTGAAAATTTTAACTTTTGACTACACATTGCCATGGCCATGCGGTATGTCCTCTCATTGAAAAGAGTGGAACATCCAGTTTTCCGTCTACTGCATACCGTCAACTTGTGAATCCAGCATTACTCATATATAGGGATGTTGAGATTAACTGTTTTTACTATTAATCACACATAAAAATAATAATGATAATAATAATAAATAATGCTTGGATATCAATGTTGTCCCGGGCCCTGGCAAAATACACAGTGGGCCTGCTAAAGTGTCCAAAACACCCAACGTGTTTCAGCATTTTAGAGATCAGCATCCAGCCCTGCATGGCCAAGTCCAGCTAAAACCCCATAATGTTAGCAGCAGTTCTAAGGTAAAAGACTCCACTAGATCACGTTAGCAGCAGGTGTATAAACTAAAATACAAAACCAGCGAATATTCGAAGCAGGTTTAAGGTAAAACACTCCACTAGCTAATGTTAGAAGCAGGTTTAATGCTCAAAACATTTTTCTCTACTACTGATGCTTTGTCTTAGTTTCCGTTCTTCATTTAGCAGTTACTATAAACGTTACCTCATCCCTATCTTTAAAAATAAATAAAAAACAGCTAAAATGTTAATTTGCATTAAAGTTTCTGTATTCTATAAAATAAATAAATAAAATGGCCACCTAAATTATCAGCAAATTGACAGTTCACTTTTCCATAGCAGAACAGTATAAATTGACTTTGTCAAATAATAAACCATAACAATTAAAATGATAGTAAACATTTTAGGTCATTTCATTGTATTAAAATTATAAAGTCATTAACTCTTATATATAATATCTCATTTGGAATCTAATAATAATTTTATGTTTATTTTTATCTTAAATCCATTTTACGTTTTTTATGGCATGAGTTTTTTTAGGTTAATAAATATTTATTTCTATTTGTTTATTATTAAACAACAGGAAGACAGGAAAATGTTCATGCTGACATTTGGTTTGTGTGTGTGTTGCATAATAAATAATCGTGAAATCATGATTATTTCTGTCATTATAATTGTACCATCTCAAATTCAAACCGTGACATTATATGTATTACTGTCAGCCTGGCCTGGATCAGCAACGATGGGTGCTGTTAAAGCTGACTCATATATACCACTATAATCCTGGCCTGAGTCAGTGAAGATGGGTGCTGATAATGCTGACTCGTGCACGACTGTCAGTCTGGCCCGGGTCAACCCTGACCTGCGCATCACAAAACTGCAGGTCTGATGTGGTGATAAAGGGGTGCTGCAAAGCCTGGGTGGGTGTGATCCTCTTTGCAGGATCAAGGGTGAGCAAGCCCTTCAGCAGGTCCACAAACTGAAACACATCCTGTTCTTCCGTCACATCTGCCCACTCACGGACCTGCATTTGGAATCAAAGTAAACACTTGGTCAGTCAAATACNTCCGTCACATCTGCCCACTCACGGACCTGCATTTGGAATCAAAGTAAACACTTGGTCAGTCAAATACATTTTAAGTGGAAATTATTGGTGCATGTTCTCAACAGCCAGCACACTGACAAACAGGTTATCTACCTGCAGTATCAATCCCCCAGTAACACCTAAAAAAAACTAACAGTATCACTTAATAATCACCAAGTTATGACATTTTCATTGTTGTGTTTAGAAAATGTCTGATTTCCTTTNTATCACTTAATAATCACCAAGTTATGACATTTTCATTGTTGTGTTTAGAAAATGTCTGATTTCCTTTCCTTAAGATGCAGGTAATCAGATTCTAAACTATTTCTTGATAATTAATTTTTACAATAGTTTATAAGCTAATGTAGTATTTTTTTTAAACTAATTTTGTGATGTAAGAATAATGGACCACCTACCGTTCTCATCTCTGACAGATCCCTGAAGGTTTGGTGTCTGGTGTTTTCAGACTTGGTACCAGTCTCTGCGTGGTACTCTTGTGGCATCTGAAAGCAACAAAAAATATACATGAGATATGTCATACATACACTTCTAAAATATCGTTGGATTTATTTTAATATGTTATTTATCTATCGATCTATTGATCTATTTAAATAAATTAATGTATCTAATCAGGTGTCAATATACCTTAAGCCTCCAGACATTTGGCCAGGAGGATTTTCTTTTGAATAAAGTGTACGTATGAAGGCCGTCATTAAGAAGTTTGTCCTCTGGCATTCCAAGTGTTTCAATGATGAATCGTATCTGGAAAAACAATACAACCTCACATGACTCAATATCCTGTATCAAGTCTCCACATTGACTAGAGAGTTAATTATTAAAAATGTTTATTTACATACTGCATCATACTCATTTCTTCCACAGAAGAGGTCATACCCCAAGAACAAGCTAGCCAACAAGCAACCAAGGCCCCACATATCGACGGCCTCTGTATATTTCAGTCCCAGCAGCACTTCTGGAGGCCTGCAGATGAAAGACGAGGCAAACATGAGAACATTTTGGCTGAAATGTGTCTTTTAAAATGTTCTTGATTTTTTTTTTAAAACCATTTTAGTTATTACCATATTGCTATTATTATTTCTCAGAAGCCGCAGAGAAATGGTAGAACATCATCTAAATTATGCAAACTAGTTTGTTTGCATGCTTTCCAATTGTGAATACGACTCACCTGTAAGACATGATCATGCAAGTGTGATAAGGTTTTACATCCTTGCAATGACAGGCAACGCCAAAGTCAATCAGCTTCACTCTGAAGGGCTCATCCTTATGATTGACGAGCATAACATTGTCTGGTTTGACATCAGCATGTATTATGCCAATGCTCTTTAGGGCATCAAAGGCCACCAGAAGCTGCAGGTAGAAAAGTAGAAACGTAATGAATATCAAGTAAACATTTATCTCAGAACTTGCAATGAGGAATAGTTTCTGTTTTGCTGGTAACACTTTGCAGTAAGGCCACAGCATCCTGGCTAGTTAAAAAGTAGTTTCTAAATTTCTCTGAAACAAGGATTACATATTAAATAATTATACATAAAACTAATTTATTCCTTACTTGTTCACTGGTAACATATTCAGGATTTGGTCTACTTTATTTTAAATGTGTTACCTTTCGCTTCAAAACTGATAATATAATAAAGCCACAAACATACCTGTTTTGTGATAGGACGTATCTCTTTCACAAAGAGATGTGATCGTTGATGGAGAAGATCCCACAGACTCATATCCAGTAACTCATATGCCAGACAGAGATCTTTCTCATGGCAAAACCAATCAATAAACTTCACCAGATTACACTTGTTCGGGTCAAGAACACTGATGTGGTCCAAAATGTTCAGCTGAGGAAAGCATGCAGACATTATCAAAACAAATTTTTGCATATTATAAATCATGGGTATCATTCATCAACCTAATCATGCAACCAACCTCTTTTATTCCATAAGGAATGCCCCCAGACTTGTGATGGAAGATTTTTATGGCCACTTGTGTCATTGTATGCAGTTGCACACCATGGAATACTTGTCCAAAGCCGCCACTTCCCAGTTGGTGCTTGAACAGGTATTTATTAGTACTGGTGGAAATCAGCATATTCTTCATTTGACTAGGTCTAGTATACGGCAACCTCTGGTCATGGAATGTGTCATTAACGCTGTGAAACTGTTCAGTTGCATCATTAACGTTGAGAAACTTGAATTCAGGAAGCAAGGAATGGCACTTCTGGCTCAGCATCTTCTGACTATGGTCTTTAAACTTCATTGACATGTTGCTTTTTAATAAATACATTTTAAAATGATCTGCTGTTTGTATGTGCAGCTGATACTCTTAACGATAAATGACATAATCTTTACAGTTATTAGGTGACATGCCACCACCCNCACCACCATTTTCCACCAATCAGAAAAGGCGAGGATAACTGCTTTCACTGTATGAAAGCTGAGTCAAGTCAACTGGATTCAAGTTTTTTCATCCTGAAACGTTTCAGGATTCATACAGTATATCTACCCGCCTAGATGACTGAGAATCTTCATCAATACTTTCCTGTTTGTTTGCTGAAATCACCACATTAAGGCTGCCTGGATAATTGGCTCTGCTGTTGCCTCAATCTTTTGGGAACACAGATGATGTTTCAAGACAGATGTGATGGCCTTAGAATGTCTGACATTTCTGGTCTCCTGTATAAGTAAGGCTATTTTCAAGATAGTTTTTTCTACCCCCTGCAAGGCTGATGCATTTGGGGTCATGCTTCAGCAGCTTAGAAATCACCATCACCATCCAGCCCTGCATGCTCAAGTCAAGGAAAAACACTCTGCTAGCTAATGTTAGCAGCGACGTTCAAAGTTCAAAATAATGTTTCCTATAATTTGTGCTTTATCTTAGTGTCCACTGTTGTTTTGCAGTTACTGTGAACATGCCCCNCCCCTATCTAAAAGAAGAAAAAAAAGACAGCTAAGATATTACTGGCAATTCTACTTAAAGCTTGTCATTATTATATAAAAACTGACTAAGTTATCACAAAATTGTTAAATTGTTACTTCATTGTTACCTCCACAAAAAAAAAAAAAAAAAAAAAAAATCTGAAGTGAAACTGGACTTGTCTTTTCCTGCTATTAAGTGCTGAAGTGGATCCACTGACTTGGTGGAAAACACATGGAAGAAATGAAATACCACTCCTTTCCAAAGCTGCCAGAAAGTTCATGAACATCCCAACTACAAGGAGGTCTTATGGTTTTATTTATTAAAATATTAAAAATGTAGAATATAATAAATGTTCATTTTTATTAATGTTGATTTGTTGTAAATTTATTTGGAAAAGGCAGATGCTATGTTATTTTGCTCTCAAATCTTCCCTACCTTATTTGTGGAGTCAGTCATATTTTATTTTATTTTGTGTGTGTGTGTGCGTGTGCGTGTGCGTGCATGCATTATACAACAATTGTGAAACATCAGTGATTTCTCTGACTATAGTCGTACCGTCTAGAACTCAAACCATGATATCCCTCGGATGGAGTTACAGTAGTTTGGTACTTAGATGGGGGCAATATATTTGGCTGTATCGTCCTTTAAATAGCTTTAAATTATGGACGAACAGAATAATGCCATGGTTCCTGATTTTCAGTTTATTCAAACAGATTTAGTTGACTTACATATTTGTGGTGGTCACAGCCTGAGAAAACACCTAAAATAAAAGGCGGTTCTAAGGGGCATTTTTGAGGAACTGGCTTCATCTGTCAAGCTTTTAATTCAACCTCGAGTTCCACCAGTAACCTCAAAGGGGTTTTATCATTTTAACAGTACATGCAACTACAACAGGAAAAGCATCAGAAAGGGACAGGTTAAAGGTAGAGCAGTTTAAATTGGGCTTTAGAAAGGAGGGAAACCACAGGAATCTGTGTTTGTAATGGGTAGAAGAACTTATAGAACTTATAAGAGCGGAGGTAGGAGCACACAGGTGGACTACATCTTGTATAGACGATGTAATCTGA
>VXCM01005187.1:0-36343 GCA_014773175.1 Lucifuga dentata
GGCTGAGCAGGAGCTGGTGGACGCCAGTGAACGTGTTGGACTTCTGCACTCTCAGGTGAGAAAACACATTTTTTAAAATAATATGTGAGTATGAGGTAGCTGATTGATTCATTGACAAAATCTCTTGATTTGTCTTCTAGAACACAAGCCTTCTGAACACAAAGAAGAAGCTTGAGGCTGACCTGGTCCAGATCCAGAGTGAAGTGGACGACACTGTTCAGGAAGCAAGGAATGCTGAGGAGAAGGCCAAGAAGGCCATCACTGATGTAGGTTTAAATGTCATTTGCTCTGTATTCGNAATGCTGAGGAGAAGGCCAAGAAGGCCATCACTGATGTAGGTTTAAATGTCATTTGCTCTGTATTCGACTCAAATAGAATTAGTGTTTTTCAGTGCATTTCTCTTCAACATCTGATTCATTAATTTTTAGGCTGCTATGATGGCTGAGGAGCTGAAGAAGGAGCAGGACACCAGTGCTCACCTGGAGAGGATGAAGAAGAATCTGGAAGTTGCTGTTAAGGACCTGCAGCACCGCCTGGATGAGGCTGAGAACCTGGCCATGAAGGGTGGCAAGAAGCAGGTCCAGAAACTTGAGTCTAGGGTAAGGCTCAAGTTTGATCTGAGCAGTTCATCGATACACAAATTTTACAAAATACAATTTCTTAACAAACAACTATTTTCTCAAGGTGCGTGAGCTGGAGGCTGAGGTTGAGGCAGAGCAGAGACGTGGAGCTGATGCTGTTAAGGGAGTCCGCAAATATGAGAGGGGGGTGAAGGAACTCACCTACCAGGTACAGTCACATTGTCATTTAATGTACTGATCAATCTTAGTAAATACTAAAGTCATTTAAATTTGCAAATATGCTTTCTGTCATAGACTGAAGAGGACAAGAAAAATGTTACCAGACTGCAGGATCTGGTAGATAAGCTGCAGCTTAAGGTGAAGGCCTATAAGAGGCAAGCTGAGGAGGCGGTAAGGATTTAACATTGATTTTTAACAGAACTTGACAATTTGATACTATGCTACACTTGTTTCATACAAAGCAGATATTCATTTTCAGACGTTTGGTCTTTTAACTATGTACTTCTACTGTATTTCAGGAGGAGCAAGCCAATGTTCATCTGGCCAAGTGCAGGAAAATCCAGCATGAGTTAGAGGAGGCTGAGGAGCGTGCTGACATTGCAGAGTCTCAGGTCAACAAGTTGAGAGCAAAGAGCTGCGACTCTGGCAAGGTGAATGTCTGCTATTTATTCATGAAAACTTAATGATATTCCTAAGATTCTATTTGTTAGTATATACTGTGGAGTTGATATCCCATAGTATATATGACTTACACTACAAAAGGCCTCGACTCAGGCAAAGTGAAAGTCTACCATTAACGAAAAATAAATGTTTTGACTATTTCCATATTTAATTAATATCTTTTAATAATTTTTTAAGTAAGAACTCCAGTTATTTTTAACTACTAAAACTACATATTTTCACCTAAAGCTTCTTGAAATGAACTTAAAAACCCTGTCTTTTTTTTTTCCTACAGGGAAAGGAGGTAGCAGAGTAAAACCACTGCTGACAGGCTGTTTTGAATCATATAATATGATGTCAAATATACACAATAAAAATCTTTTGCTCTTAAATTGCTGTCCATCTAATTTTCATTGCATTAATTCAGCTGAGTGACAGAGTAAATGCAAAATTTGGATATGTATTATATGTGTGAAACATAAAACAAAATCACAAAAACACTAAGTATTAACTTTTTATAGAAAAGTGTATATTTGGGTGACTAAAAAAATAGCTATGTGTTTGGATACTGATGATTTATTGTTCATCTACGAACAGATGAGGAACTCTGAGAAATAGTTCACCACGTTTTTAACTGGGAAGAGAAAATTAAACTGAAAATAAAAGTGCATAAATAAAAGTGATGCATTTTTGATATCTATCTATGCCAGGGGTACTCAAATACAAATCTTAAAGGTCCACAAAGAAAATTTTCAACAAGAGAAAGGTCCGTTTATTAAAGTCAGTCAAGCCAGGCTCAGACTGGAATCCTAATTTAACCGGGAATTTAAGATGTCGAGCAGAGGGTGGGAGGGTGTGTGACAAAACTAGCTGTGCTGTCAACTCTCAATGAGTCCAACTCTGTCATGGAAATGACATGATGCTGAATATTACTGGACCAAACCAAAGCAGATTAGACATTTTCACACAAATAGAGGAGCAGTCTGACATTCGGTTTCACAAAGCACAGAATTTTGACTCGTGTCACAGCGATGTCTTGCAGAAAATACAAATAATACATATGAAATTTACTCAGTCCGGAGACAGTTGTGGTTGAGTCCGCACCTGGACCAGAATCTGGACTTTGAGGATGACTGATCTATGCTAATACCAAATTCTGGATTTTCTTGTGGGTCAGGACACAATTGGAATTTCTGAATAAATACCAAACTTTTAAACACTTGGCAATGCATACAGATTGACCCCTTCGTTGGTTATAACAGCTAGGAGTAAATTGGGAGGGTCTTCCATTTAAAAGATTCACAAATTCTCTTTTGTCTCTTGTCCTTTCTGTATGGACCTACAAGACACACTCTTGTCTGTTGTGTACAGAGTAAATAGAGGAAAGCATCTTTGAGGAGAAACAATAGAGAAAAACCGCTACTTAAACAGGGCAGCTACTTTGAGAGGCAAAAGGTCGAACAGGCCAGAAGCAACATCATCTTTTCTGCTCTAGCATATGTACTTCCTTGTGGACATTACCACCCCCTGGTGGTCAGGAGTAGAAATATATTACTGAGTGCAGCACCTTCATACATAACAATAACAAGTAGCACGTTGGTATGTCATAATAAAAGCGTATTCTGAACTCTCTTATTTGTTACTTTACATTTCTTACACACCACATTGCCCTAATGTTGTTTTTCTGGACACAAAGATATTATTTGCAAGTAGGTAAATATAAACCTAATGAGGCTAAATAAAGGGATATTGGTAGAAACACTATACTAATACATATCAATGGTTGTGAATCTTTAAGTATTGGGAGACATTGAAATATGCTAAATGTCGGACTCTGTCAGGGTGATCATTTGGATTTTACAACTGTCAAATATTTAAAACAAAATAATACTTAAATGATTTATGTAAATTCTTTTTGAAAACTTTGATTATGTCTCATGTTTTGGACATTCAAGAAATGATTGAAAAAGTCTTTACAGAGCAGTGTCTGTCAGTGTGGAACAGAAATAGCTGGAAAGGCCAACACGTTCTTGAAATAGCACCTTATGTCCAGCATATTATGTTGAGATAGCATGTAAGTGGGTGTGGAATAGAAGGAGGTAAATGTACCAATAGTTGATACCACAGCTGACAGACTTGTCTGTGTTTTCCGTAAAGACAAACCCAATGAATATGAATCTCATGTTCTTTTATAGTAGAAGCTATATGATGATAAACACTCCCAAATGGTTAATAAAGTTATGTTTCTTGTTTTAATATGTAAATTATTAACTTTACAATAATAAATTGTGTTTTATCTGATAAGCTTTGTATTATCCAATGCAGCAGGGTCTACCTCCAGATTATTAAAAGGAGGTTATGTCTTACGAGTGTTTAAATTATTGTTTATTTTTATAATGTATTTTATACTGATATGTTTCTTAGAGGTGGTCCCAGCACATTTTGTTTTAAATTAATGTAAAAAAAAGTGTATGGTTGTTTTTTTAATTCATGTTGTCATGATTTAATACACTTTACATTGTATGATGAGGAGTGACACATAACTCTGTTCTATTTTCTTTCTATTAAAAAAAACAATCAAATTCAAGAAGATGCCTGACTGCAGCATAAAGCCTGCACACTTCTCTCATCAAAAACATATTGTGCAAAAAGATGTTGTAAAGCCTCTAGTCTAAAACATTCAGTTATGGAAGAAAAATTCAATCTTAGCTCAACTCTTATGCAGCAGCACCTGTTAAAAAAGTGAAAATATCTAAAGTAAAAAAGAAAAAAGTGAATATGGCAAGCAGTTTTCTAATAATAATTAGATGATACATGATACTAATACATGAAAAAATCTTTGACACATTGTCGAGATGGAATGAAATCCTAAGACACATAGAAATGATGTTTATTGTTTATTATTCTGGACAGACGAACAGTTTATTTTTTTGGTTTTTTTTTGCAGGGGTGTCTTTAATAAAAATAAATAAATAAAAAATAAATTTGGTGAAATATATGTTAGTCTAGTGTTCTGCATATTTACATTTCTTTTCACCAATAAAATGTGGATTACAGAAATAATGTTTAAGCTGTATTTAAACCATACCAAAGAATCATATTTTTACCTACTTAAATATATGGTTCTTAAAAATAAAAGCTTTTCTTTCTTTAAAATGTATTAAGTTTATGTCATACAACACAATTACCTCATTTCAACTAAATATTTACTTTAACCTGTTGATAAATTTGATGAACATTAAATGTAATTTTCTAGATGAAAAATGACCTTTGGTCTCACAAATAACATAGTATGTCAAAAGTGGGTGTGGTTGTTTATAGCAAAGCTATAAATATTTTTTTTTATAGCAGGCAGACAGCCTAGCAGCAGTGGTTCTCAGATGTTTCCCATCTTGCTCCCTTTTTGGAAGAGGAGCTTTTATGACCCCCATCTGCCCATAAACCTTTTTCTGCTCTACTAACATACGGGAAATTACTAATAAAATGGGCCACGTTTTTTTTTTTCTCTGAAATAAAATAAGAACATTTATTTCATGTTCAATAATTTCTGCTATGTAAAAAATAATGTAAGCTAAGCTATGTGCACTTCAGAACAGTTTTTGTCACTTTTGTCACAAAATTTCTCTATTAGTCAATGTAAGTACAAAAATACAGAGCAAAGATGAACAGCTGTCACTTTGCCTTTAATTTTAATGCATATTGACACCATCTCCAAAGCCAGACTAGTAGCTCCTCTGATATTATGTGGGGTTTCTTGCACTGAACAGCTCTGTAGGTGAATTTCAGGCATTTGCTAGCTTTTACTAAGTGACTTTCCTGCTTTTTTCAGAGAAACCTGGGTGACTTATTGATGTGACTGGGGTCAAATATCTTTGCATGTCTTTCTCTTCCCGTACCACATCTGGCACTGAACCTGTGCGCAAGACTCTCTCTCTTTCTCTCTCTCTCTCACACACACACAATCACACCACCTAATGTAAACATTATTGCAAAATAATCAGACATTTCGATACACAAGACCTAAGACACAATCCCCAGAGTTTAAATCTATGTAATTTACTTAGCATTGCATATCTGATCCTACTAATTTTTTTTCTGGTTTTGTTTATAATAACCACAAATATTCTAAAAATATTAGCTTGTGTTTCTGCATCTACTGTGATTTCCAGGTAATGTGAAGCTTCTACTCTCCATGCTTTTGACCAGATTGTTGTCTAAGTTTACTAAGTGCAACATGAGACGACTGCAGTGATAAAATGATGCCAAGTTATTACATAAAGCTTTAAAGGGCATTATTGGTTTGTAGGGCACTTCATGATCTAAAGAGATTCATGAAAACACATTCATTTTTAGATGAATGAGAAGACTTGTGTCTTGTTATAAATCATTTTTGGTCACAATTTTTTTTTTATTTTTTAGATTGCTAAAACCAAGGTCATCTATGTTATAATTCACTGAGAAGCTCTTTCAAGAATACATCTTCAGTGTGTGTCAATTGTGTTCAAGGCTGCCTCTAATTAACTCAAATTTACTTTTAATACATTTATTACAATACACTTTTAATGCACTTCAAATAGAAAAAAATGTTTACAGTCCAAGTATTGTTGCACCATTTGCCAAGTATTTCCATTACAATGGCATAATCCTTACATTGCAAACCTTATGTTGTCTGTCATCCTGTTGAAAACACTGTCCTATCTCTCTGGGTAAACTAATTCATGTCAAATCAAGGCAAACATCTTAAAGAAAAGCATCCAGCTGACACTTAACTACATCACATTATATCGTTTAAGAACTGTCATATGTCATGATGGGCACAGAGTTATTAATAGCTTATTTATAGCTCGAGTTGTTTACAGCTTCACGAGAGCCTCATAATGAAAAGTCTAAAGAAAGACTGAAAGAAATGAAAAGTCCTTCATCACAGCCATTATTTAAATAATAATATTATGTGTGTGTGTGTGTGTGTGTGTGTGGGGGNGGCTATGAAATTATAGCATTTTTATTTTAGTTTATAACACATTACTATCAGAATAACAAGAAAATCTTCATTTTAAAATTAATAAAAGACAAAATTTGCTATCCTCATCAATTAACTAATTTGTGAATAAAATGTGAATACACGTTTTTTCAATTTTATATAAAACTGCTGATTTTTGGAATGAACAGTTTCTCAAACAGCCTCACATAAGAATTATTTTTAAGAAGAGCTAAAAATATCAGGAACTGCCCTTACTGAATGAAACCTGAAACAAAAAATGTATGTACTTGCAACACATGTTTCAAATGATGTAGGTCTTGGCTGTCACCTAACCACATTTGGCATGTGTCCCACATTTAACTTTTGCTTTGCAAGCAAACAGATTTCAATAAAAGGGCTCGAAAAGATCTTGTGAGTGTGTGGTAGAGGACCTGTGAAGCTCCATCTTGTGGTGAGATTATCTGCTCTTGGCTATGAACATTTTAGAAAATATTCCTCGTTGACAAATTAGTTAATGCTGTTAATGGGTACAGTTCCAATATATCTTTTTAAATCAACTTAGAAATCAGACTTAAAAATCAGAGTAATGTTTTATTTTAAGAATATTCTTTTACATGCTAATTCCTAGATTACTGTACTGGTTGGTTTATCTCTCTAAGAGCTGGTATTGAGATAACATTTCAATTATATGGAATTCTGCAGGTTACTAACCAAAATGAAGCATATCCACATCACCCAAATTTGGGTGCTCTGGCAGACAGTTTCATTTAGAATGTAAGATGGTCTTGCACCAGAATATTTTTCCTAAATTTTAACACCCTAAGTTCCTCCTAGAACTCTTTGGGCTGCTATCTTAGGTATTTGAGCAGTTTTAGAATCCATCTTAAAAGCAAAGGGTGATGGAGCTTTTACTGTACTGACTCCTCAGCTCTGCAGGAGCCTTCCATTTAGTATCAGGTCAGTAGATAGGCAGCTAATTAATTTATTTTTTGACAAATTGTCATTGAGTGATTTACTATCATGGGGGTTTCTATGTATTATATTCTATGTTATATTATTGTTAATAGCAGAAGTAATGCCACAGCAGTAGCATAATAAGAACAATCAATACAAATCAATACAAATTACTAATGGCATTAGTAATTTGTATTGATTGTTCTTATTAGTAGTTCTTATAAAGTATAAGGTATTTGTACCCTCTTTTTTTTTTAAATGGAGTTTTATGGATTACTGAATAATTCCGATTTCCCTCTTAAATCTGCATGTGATGACTGGATGTGTTTTAATGTGTACAGTCTTTTTTTGAACAGCCTTTTTATATAAAGGTGACAAACTAATTTCCCCAATGGAGATTAATAAAGATTAAAAATAAAACTATTAGCAGTGGAAGTAATATAAAAAAAAAAAAAACCTATTAATAAAAGGAAATATTCTTTCAACAGGGTTCAGAATATATCAACTTTTGACAGACGAAAGGGATCAGGTATGAAGAACTTTAAAATTCAAAATCTTTTTAGCTAACTCATGTAATGCTAAACATTTTGTTATTATTCAATGAGCCCAGTGGACTTTCATCTATTTTTGGCTCAAACAACTCTGTAAAAACTCTGACAAACACTTAAATTACTAAATAACCACTTAAATAACACTTATTACACTTAAATAACCACCTGTGATGAGGAATAACTATGGTGTTATGGGATATGTTTTCTGTTCATGAGAACTCCAGGTTATCACGTTTTTGAATAACATGAATTGAGGATTTCAGTCAAAGATGACATCTCATTTAAAATTTATCACACAGAAGTCAGCCGCCACAATGAGTACGGACGCAGAGATGGCCATTTATGGCAAGGCTGCCATTTACCTCCGTAAGCCAGAGAAGGAGAGCATTGAGGCTCAAAGCAAACCATTTGATGCCAAGACTGCCTGCTATGTGGCTGATGCTAAAGAGCTGTNATTGAGGCTCAAAGCAAACCATTTGATGCCAAGACTGCCTGCTATGTGGCTGATGCTAAAGAGCTGTACTTGAAGGGAACAATCATCAAGAAAGATGGTGGCAAAGTCACCGTCAAAGTTCTAGACACTGAGGAGGTTGGTAATCTTAAAGTATCACTGAAATGAAAATGAAAACTCATCAGTTCACATTGTAACCAATGCAATCAATGTACTCTTTCAGGAGAGGACAGTCAAGGAGGACGATGTTACCCCAATGAACCCTCCCAAGTTCGACAAAATTGAGGACATGGCCATGATGACTCATCTCAATGAAGCCTCTGTGCTGTATAACCTTAAAGAGCGTTATGCTGCATGGATGATCTACGTAAGACAATCTGCCTCATGAATAGACAGCAATATTCCTCATACACTATACTTGCATGGAGTTAATTGTTGTGTCTTTCTGTCGCTTTCAGACATACTCTGGGCTGTTCTGTGCCACTGTGAACCCCTACAAGTGGCTCCCAGTGTACGATGCTGAAGTTGTCGCCGCCTACAGAGGCAAGAAGCGTATGGAGGCTCCACCCCACGTCTTCTCTGTCTCTGACAATGCTTATCAGTTCATGCTTACTGGTATGTCCATAAAATAACAACCTAGAAATGATCAATACACAGGGTTTATGTTATTATGAAACATTATACCTGTTTTTCCTTTAACAGATAGGGAGAACCAGTCTGTCTTGATCACGTAAGTTTCAGATCTGCTGAACTTGGTTAGTATCAACATAACTGATCATCTTGATTGAATGCTTAAAAGCATGTGTCTATATCCAGTGGAGAATCTGGTGCTGGAAAGACTGTGAACACCAAGCGTGTCATCCAGTACTTTGCAACAATCTCAGTGGCTGGAGACAAGAAGAAGGAAACATCATCAGGAAAGTTTCAAGTACGTTACTTGACTAGTGAAATGTAAGTATGGAATATGTTTCCAGAAGACAGATATTTTCTGACGTTAATTCTAAATATTGATTATAGGGGTCACTGGAGGATCAGATTATTGCAGCCAATCCCCTGCTGGAGGCCTATGGTAATGCCAAGACTGTGAGAAATGACAACTCTTCTTGTTTTGTAAGTATACATGGCTTTTCAGCTATGAAAATAATCATCATCTATTACATATTGACAATGAAGATGGAGTTAAAGAATTTTGCGGTTCCAAACAGGGTAAATTCATCAGAATCCACTTCGGCACAACTGGCAAACTGGCTAGTGCTGATATTGAGACATGTAAGTAACAGACACTGACAATGAACACTAACGACTGGCATATACNGCTAGTGCTGATATTGAGACATGTAAGTAACAGACACTGACAATGAACACTAACGACTGGCATATACAAAAATGATCACATTTTTAACTTATAAACCATCCTTATAGATTTGCTGGAGAAGTCTAGAGTGACATTCCAGCTTCCTGATGAGAGAGGCTACCACATCTTCTACCAGATGATGACCAACCACAAACCTGAGCTGATGGTAAGCATATTAAGTGGTTATTAATATTGCCTATTTTGGCAAAATAAATGATAATTAACCTTTTCATCATTTTTTGATCTCCAGAAATGTCTCTGATCACAACCAACCCCTATGATTTCCCAATGTGCAGCATGGGTCAGATCACTGTGGCCAGCATTGATGACAAAGTCGAGCTGGAAGCCACTGATGTAANATGGGTCAGATCACTGTGGCCAGCATTGATGACAAAGTCGAGCTGGAAGCCACTGATGTAACTGATCTCCACTTTTAAAACATTCTTTTTATTTTCCGACTTAAATAAACATTCAAATATGTTATTTAAAGTGTATTAACTAAAGGTTAATTGCCACTTGTTAACAACACCTCTTTTGAATACAGAACGCAATTGATATCCTGGGCTTCACTCATGAGNGCCACTTGTTAACAACACCTCTTTTGAATACAGAACGCAATTGATATCCTGGGCTTCACTCATGAGAAGTTAAGCATCTACAAGATGACTGGTGCTGTGCTCCACCATGGTAACATGAAGTTCAAGCAGAAGCAGCGTGAGGAGCAGGCTGAGCCTGACGGCACCGAAGGTATTTATGTTCATTAACATTATAACACTACAAGAGTATTTGTTAACACAAAGTTCTATTGTCTATTAAATTATGCTCAGCAATAACAACTGTACATTACATTTTTTTCAGATGCTGACAAGGTTGCTTACTTGCTGGGTCTGAACTCTGCTGATATGCTGAAGGCTTTGTGTTACCCCAGAGTGAAGGTCGGAAATGAGTTTGTCACCAAGGGACAGACTGTACCNTGAAGGCTTTGTGTTACCCCAGAGTGAAGGTCGGAAATGAGTTTGTCACCAAGGGACAGACTGTACCCCAGGTAAGAAAAAGATATCGGTCTATTGTTTGGTTAATGTCCATCAAAATAAATTGAACGCTTTAGGACTGTGAAAGTAATTTTGTTGATTTAGTGGGAATAAAGATTAACATAATTAGTATTCATGAGGCTTGCAACATTAGTTGAAATTTTATATTCAGTTCAAATTTTAATCAATTCTGTGTATACAAAATACTAACCTGCAGGATTATACAAGTGTGAAATGAATTTTATATTTTGAATTGATTTTTGTGTCATTTAGCTCACTAAAATTTCAGACTACCAGGAATCCTTCTTTATTTATCAACCCTATTCATAATTTATTACAGGTGCTGAACTCAGTGACTGCCCTGGCTAAGTCTATCTATGAGAGGATGTTCTTGTGGATGGTCATCTGTATCAACCAGATGTTGGACACTAAACAGTCAAGACAGTTCTTCATTGGTGTCCTGGATATTGCTGGCTTTGAAATCTTTGATGTAAGTCTATTCAAAGCAGAGGAGCTATTTAATTCCATGATGGGATCTTTATCATTGCTTGGGAAAGACACGACTAATTATGTATCCACTCTCAGTTCAACAGCATGGAGCAGCTGTGTATCAACTTCACCAATGAGAAACTGCAACAGTTCTTCAACCATCACATGTTTGTCCTGGAGCAAGAGGAATACAAGAAAGAAGGTATTATCTGGGAGTTCATTGACTTTGGTATGGACTTGGCTGCCTGCATTGAGCTGATTGAAAAGGTAAGCAATCATTTTTTGAGTCTATATATATTCTTTGGATGCAATAACTTTGCTCCATCATGACATATTTCCTTTCTCTTTTATCAAGCCCATGGGCATCTTCTCCATCCTTGAAGAGGAGTGCATGTTCCCCAAGGCCACAGATACATCCTTTAAGAACAAGCTGTATGACCAGCATCTGGGCAAGAACAAAGCATTTGAGAAACCAAAGCCTGCCAAGGGCAAGGCTGAGGCCCACTTCTCCCTGGTGCACTATGCCGGTACTGTGGACTACAACATCACTGGCTGGTNAAGGCTGAGGCCCACTTCTCCCTGGTGCACTATGCCGGTACTGTGGACTACAACATCACTGGCTGGTTGGACAAGAACAAGGATCCTCTGAATGAGTCTGTCGTGCAGCTGTACCAGAAGTCCTCAGTGAAACTTCTTTCTCATCTGTACCCTGCTGCTGCTCCTGAAGGTGTGACATCACCTAGTGATATATGTTCTTCTTAAAGCTCCATACCAGCTACAGTGCATGTTTGTGCCCAATATAAACATCTAGCTGTTATGTTACTGACATTTATTTCCAAAATATACTGTCAATTTTTAAAAGTTTTCCCTGCACTCCAGACTGCCATTTTTTAGTTCCTCCCAGTACGGTATTAAAATCAAATTGTAGAGCCTTGACACATATTTGAGATAAGCAATCTATCACAGGGAACAACGATGTCTATTAAGTTATTTTGTAGAAATAATTTTATTTAACCTTTCCAACACGTATCTGAAAAGAAGAAAATGCACCAGAAGACAACTTTTACCAAGAAACTTAAACGAATGTGCCTTCTACAATCATGCATAAGTGTTAGAAGGTGAAACATTGAATTTTAAGGTGGGTGTATCACCTGAACATTAGATTTTGAAAGACTGGCTTATTTGGAAAAATAACAGGAAAACTAAAAAATAAGTTTTTATGTTTTGGAAATTGGTTGTCAGTCACATAACGTGTATGCACATTATATACTGTATGTTATGCTTAAACATGCAACCGGTATGGTCCTTTAATGTTAGGCATAACTTGGGTTTATGTAAATATCTGGTCCTGTCCATCTAACTTTCCATTCAATATTATCAATACAAAACAGAGACTGGTGGAGCCAAGAAGGGAGGCAAAAAGAANAACTTTCCATTCAATATTATCAATACAAAACAGAGACTGGTGGAGCCAAGAAGGGAGGCAAAAAGAAGGGTGGTTCTATGCAGACTGTGTCTTCACAGTTTAGGGTAAGCGTTAACAAAAATCAAACCCCAACTTAGAAATAATTTCACTGTTTTATTATTTCCACAAATATTTTTCATTTTGTATTACAGGAGAACTTGGGCAAGCTGATGACTAACTTGAGGAGCACCCATCCTCACTTTGTGCGCTGCCTGATTCCTAATGAGTCCAAGACTCCAGGTACATAGTTAATATATTATTCACAATGACTCTGAAGGGTGGTTTAATTTACTGGTGTGGTTTATTTAATTTTGAAAGGTTTCACAACAGTAAATACTTACTTATTTGCAATAGTAATCAAGAAATACCTCCTCTACAGGACTGATGGAGAACTTCCTGGTCATCCACCAGCTCAGGTGTAACGGTGTGCTGGAGGGCATCAGAATCTGCAGAAAGGGCTTCCCCAGCAGAATCCTCTATGGTGACTTCAAGCAGAGGTATCAATCAAAATTGTACTTACAAAAAAAATAAATAAATAAAATCATTAAACTACTAATGTGAACTTGGAATAAATGCCCATTTTTATCGTTTATTTTCTCTTGAAAGGTACAAGGTACTGAATGCCAGTGTCATCCCTGAAGGACAGTTCATTGACAACAAGAAGGCTGCTGAGAAGCTGCTTGGGTCAATTGATATTGATCATGACCAGTACAGATTTGGACACACCAAGGTGAAAACCTTTTTTTACCTTATTTCACCTCATTGAAGTAATCTTCTATATTAAGTTTGTCGTGAAAATACATTTGTTGTGATGGTATTCTTGTATTCTCTTTTTCCAGGTGTTCTTCAAGGCTGGTCTGCTGGGTACCCTTGAGGAGATGCGTGATGAGAAGCTGGCTACTCTGGTCACCATGACTCAGGCTCTCTGCCGTGCTTATCTCATGAGAAAGGAGTTTGTGAAGATGATGGAGAGAAGGCATGTTGAAAACATCAAATCCTGTACAAAGAATTATATTGTCAAAAATCCAAAATTACTTTGTCCATAACAGCAAGTACTTGTCCACAGGGAAGCCATCTTTACCATCCAGTACAACATCCGCTCATTCATGAATGTGAAACACTGGCCATGGATGAAGGTGTACTACAAGATCAAGCCTCTGCTGAAGAGTGCTGAAACTGAGAAGGAGCTGGCTCAGATGAAGGAGAACTATGAGAAGATGACAGCAGACCTGGCTGCTGCCCTGGCTAAGAAGAAGGAACTGGAGGAGAAAATGGTGTCTCTTCTGCAGGAGAAGAATNGGCTGCTGCCCTGGCTAAGAAGAAGGAACTGGAGGAGAAAATGGTGTCTCTTCTGCAGGAGAAGAATGATCTGCAATTGCAAGTGTCATCTGTATGTAGATTCAAAGATTGCTTTACTTTTCATATTTAGTCCACAATATGATGAAATGGTAATCTACTTTCTTCAATGTGAATTAGGAATCAGAGAATCTGGCAGATGCTGAGGAGAGATGTGAGGGACTGATCAAGAGTAAAATTCAGCTGGAGGCCAAACTTAAAGAGACAACCGAGAGGCTGGAAGATGAGGAAGAAATCAATGCTGAACTTACAGCCAAGAAGAGAAAACTGGAGGATGAATGCTCTGAGCTCAAGAAGGATATCGATGACCTGGAGCTTACCTTGGCCAAAGTGGAAAAGGAGAAACATGCCACTGAGAACAAGGTTCATAAATATTTATTCTATCAAGCAGATCAAGGAANGAAAAGGAGAAACATGCCACTGAGAACAAGGTTCATAAATATTTATTCTATCAAGCAGATCAAGGAACACTGCAAGAATTACCATGACAGGGAATAACATTATTTTTCTGAAAACTTAGGTGAAGAACCTGACTGAGGAGATGGCCTCTCAGGATGAGAGCATTGCCAAGCTGACCAAGGAGAAGAAAGCCCTTCAGGAAGCACATCAGCAGACCCTTGATGACTTGCAGGCTGAGGAAGACAAGGTCAACACTCTGACCAAGGCTAAGACCAAGCTGGAGCAGCAAGTGGATGATGTGAGTTTCCAAATTTAGTACACTTAGCCAAACATGCTTTTGGATGAACGTGAAAATAACAAATGTGTTTCTGTACAGCTTGAGGGTTCTCTGGAGCAAGAGAAGAAGCTGCGTATGGACCTTGAGAGAGCTAAGAGGAAGCTTGAGGGTGATCTGAAACTGGCCCAGGAATCTATCATGGATCTCGAGAATGACAAGCAGCAGTCTGAGGAGAAAATTAAAAAGTAACAAACTTTATTACTCATTCATAAAGATGTCTTTGAAAATATCATCAGCTGCATGAAAAAAGTGGTAATGAATGGATGAATGAAGTTTTATTATTGTGTCTTGCATATATGCCCAGCCCACATCGGCTTATTTTATGACTTTATTTGTGATTCTCACAGGAAGGACTTTGAAACTAGTCAGCTCCTAAGCAAGATTGAGGATGAGCAGTCTTTGGGTGCTCAGCTCCAGAAGAAGATCAAGGAGCTTCAGGTGACTCAAATACTACATAATTTTTTGCATTTGGTATACAGTATAGAGTTAGAATATTGTATTTTCATCAAGGGAAAAATTATTGAAAGAGATCACAATTATATTCAACAGGCCAGTATTGAGGAACTGGAGGAGGAGATTGAAGCTGAGCGTGCTGCTCGTGCCAAGGTTGAGAAGCAGAGAGCTGATCTCTCCAGGGAACTTGAAGAGATCAGTGAGAGGCTGGAGGAGGCTGGTGGTGCCACTGCTGCTCAGATCGAGATGAACAAGAAGCGTGAGGCTGAGTTCCAGAAGGTCCGTCGTGACCTGGAGGAGGCTACTCTGCAGCATGAGGCCACAGCTGCTGCTCTCCGCAAGAAGCAGGCTGACAGTGTTGCTGAACTGGGAGAACAGATTGACAACCTTCAGCGTGTCAAGCAGAAGCTTGAGAAGGAAAAGAGTGAATACAAGATGGAGATTGATGACCTCTCCAGCAACATGGAGGCTGTTGCTAAAGCCAAAGTACATGATATATCCAGTGATATTTTAATATATATACATTTGGTGATAAAGCACCGAGATAAATAAAATCTAATCTCTCTGAGGCAAATAAAATTATGTTTTTATAATTAGGGAAATCTGGAGAAGATGTGCCGTACTCTTGAGGACCAACTGAGCGAACTGAAGACCAAGAATGATGAAAACATTCGCCAAATAAATGACTTGGGAGCTCAGAAAGCACGTCTCCTAACAGAAAATGGTATGTTTGTGTAAGCACTCAACAGATTTGATTGTCGTGTGTTACTGAGAGACTAAATACAAACTAAAACGTAATTCCAACTGTCACTCAAGGTGAATTCAGTCGTCAGATTGAAGAGAAAGAAGCTCTCGTCTCCCAGCTGACCAGAGGCAAACAGGCCTTCACACAGCAGATTGAGGAACTGAAGAGACAAAATGAGGAGGAGGTTAAGGTAAGAAGCCATTACATCTCTACCATTACATCTCAACATCATTACATCATCATCATCATNAGGTTAAGGTAAGAAGCCATTACATCTCTACCATTACATCTCAACATCATTACATCATCATCATCATCATCATTCATCATTACATCTCAAGCCATTACATCACTACCAACATACAGTACATTCACGACTTTGACTTATAAATTTTGCACAGTCAATAATATTATCTTTCNCTACCAACATACAGTACATTCACGACTTTGACTTATAAATTTTGCACAGTCAATAATATTATCTTTCACCAGGCCAAGAACGCACTTGCCCATGCAGTGCAATCAGCTCGTCATGACTGTGATCTTCTGAGGGAGCAATTTGAGGAGGAGCAGGAGGCCAAGGCTGAGCTGCAGCGTGGAATGTCCAAGGCCAACAGCGAGGTAGCTCAGTGGAGAACAAAGTATGAAACTGATGCGATCCAGCGCACTGAGGAGCTTGAGGAAGCCAAGTGAGTAAAAACCACACCACCAAACCACAATCAAATAAGTTTAGTTGTAGCATAGCACCACCTTTGTTAACCTTTCTATGCAAACTACGCATGCAACTGTACTAAAGGCTTGCATTATTTGGAAATGTTATGATTTGAAATGAGAGAAATCATATATTTTTGAACAGGAAAAAGCTGGCCCAGCGCCTTCAGGAAGCTGAGGAGCAGATTGAGGCTGTGAACTCCAAATGTGCTTCTCTGGAGAAAACCAAACAGAGGCTCCAGAGTGAGGTGGAGGACCTCATGATTGATGTGGAGAGGGCGAATGGACTGGCTGCTAACCTGGACAAGAAGCAGAGGAACTTTGACAAGGTAATAACTTTTACTTTGTGTGGCTAACAAAATTAATATAATCACTTGCCAGGATTTTTGATAAACAGCTTATTACGTCAACTGCATAAATTGTTTGTTATTCAGGTTTTGGCAGAGTGGAAACAGAAATATGAAGAGGGCCAGGCAGAGATTGAAGGAGCTCAGAAGGAGGCTCGTTCTCTTGGCACTGAGCTGTTCAAGATGAAGAACTCTTATGAGGAAACGNAGCTCAGAAGGAGGCTCGTTCTCTTGGCACTGAGCTGTTCAAGATGAAGAACTCTTATGAGGAAACGCTGGATCAGTTGGAGACTATGAAGCGTGAGAACAAGAACCTGCAACGTGAGTTCCAACCACATGATGTCAGCAACTACAGTTTGACTGCATTCAATACATATGAGTTAGAATTTACATTTTACATGTAGAGTTTAATCAACATTGAACACATACATTTCTTTACAGAGGAGATCTCAGATCTGACTGAGCAGATTGGAGAGACTGGCAAGAGCATCCATGAGCTTGAGNTACAGAGGAGATCTCAGATCTGACTGAGCAGATTGGAGAGACTGGCAAGAGCATCCATGAGCTTGAGAAGGCCAAGAAGCAGGTGGAGACAGAAAAGGCTGAGATTCAGAGTGCCCTTGAAGAGGCTGAGGTAAATTTTATTGGCAATTCAAAGATGTTACCAAAATAAGGAAGAATACACAATATCATAAAGAAAAGGCAGGGATCCTTACTATATGTTTTGTTATCATTAGGGAACTCTGGAACATGAAGAATCTAAGATCCTCCATGTCCAGTTGGAGCTCAACCAGATTAAAGGGGAGGTGGACAGGAAGCTAGCAGAAAAGGATGAGGAGATGGAGCAGATCAGGAGGAACAGCCAGAGGGTGATTGACTCTATGCAGAGCACTCTGGATGGTGAAGTCAGGAGCAGAAACGATGCCCTGAGAATCAAGAAGAAGATGGAGGGAGACCTGAATGAGATGGAGATTCAGCTCAGTCATGCCAATCGCCAGGCTTCTGAGGCCCAGAAGCAGCTGAGGAATGTGCAGGCACAGCTTAAGGTACTGTAATACATACACAGAGCAGTTTAACAAACTATCGTAACTGCAGCCAAACTGTCATGGTCATCTAAATATTTCCTTGATATTTTTGCATTAGGATGCACAACTGCACCTTGATGATGCTGTCAGAGCTCAGGATGATGTTAAGGAGCAAGCTGCTATGGTAGAACGTAGGAACGGTCTCATGGTGGCTGAAACTGAGGAGCTAAGGGCCGCTCTGGAACAGACAGAGAGAAGCCGCAAAGTGGCTGAGCAGGAGCTGGTGGACGCCAGTGAACGTGTTGGACTTCTGCACTCTCAGGTGAGAAAACANTGGCTGAGCAGGAGCTGGTGGACGCCAGTGAACGTGTTGGACTTCTGCACTCTCAGGTGAGAAAACATGAGGTTTCCTCACATTTTTTAAAAATACACACGAGTATCAGGTTGCTTAATTGACAAAATCTCTTGTTATGTCTTTAGAACACAAGCCTTATGAACACAAAGAAGAAGCTTGAGGCTGACCTGGTCCAGATCCAGAGTGAAGTGGACGACACTATTCAGGAAGCAAGAAATGCTGAGGAGAAGGCCAAGAAGGCCATCACTGATGTAGGTTTAAATGTCATTTGCTCTGTATTCANAATGCTGAGGAGAAGGCCAAGAAGGCCATCACTGATGTAGGTTTAAATGTCATTTGCTCTGTATTCAACTCAAATGGAATTAGCGTTTTTCAATGCATTTCTATTAAACTTCTGATTCATTAATTTTTAGGCTGCTATGATGGCTGAGGAGCTGAAGAAGGAGCAGGACACCAGTGCTCACCTGGAGAGGATGAAGAAGAATCTGGAAGTTGCTGTTAAGGACCTACAGCACCGCCTGGATGAGGCTGAGAACCTGGCCATGAAGGGTGGCAAGAAGCAGGTCCAGAAACTTGAGTCTAGGGTAAGANTGAGGCTGAGAACCTGGCCATGAAGGGTGGCAAGAAGCAGGTCCAGAAACTTGAGTCTAGGGTAAGACAAATACAGTACGATCTGAGCAGTACATCAATACATAAATTTTACGAAATACAATTTCTTAACAAACAACTATTTTCTCAAGGTGCATGAGCTGGAGGCTGAGGTTGAGGCAGAGCAGAGACGTGGAGCTGATGCTGTTAAGGGAGTCCGCAAATATGAGAGGANGCTGAGGTTGAGGCAGAGCAGAGACGTGGAGCTGATGCTGTTAAGGGAGTCCGCAAATATGAGAGGAGGGTGAAGGAACTCACCTACCAGGTACAGTCACATTGATATTTAATATGTAAAATAAATAAAATTTAATTTTGTTTAAATAGACATTTAACCTCTTTACTCTTTTCACTTTTTACTTATGGCAGACTGAAGAAGACAAGAAAAATGTTACCAGGCTGCAGGATCTGGTAGACAAGCTGCAGCTCAAGGTGAAGGCCTACAAGAGGCAAGCTGAGGAAGCGGTAAGGACTTAACACTATTTTTAAATACTGATTTGTCTGAATTATCATATGCCAACAAAAAAGTACTTTTTTGTAACAATCTATACATTAACATTAAGCTGAAGAATTTTCTTAATTAGTACACCAGTTCTTTTGTGTAGTAATTGACTCATTCGTCACTACGCATTTAATTCTCTCAACTGGATTATGACCTTCAATCAAAGTTAATGACATAACCTCTAGTGAATATACAGTTTTATTTCACTTAAGCAACTCAGTGAAAGACAGACATCAACTAAATCTGGGAGTATAACTGAAGCAAAATAGGTCAACCTGATCTGTAGTTGACATATAGGCTTCATATACTGTACTGTAATATTAAAATTAGACAGGGGAAAATGATCAGAAACACATGATTTGCTATCAAGCATGACATTATCAGCAACATAAGGAAGTTATGATTACAATACCACGTGAACTATTGGATATTGGCCCACTCATCATGCTGCAAGTTTTATTCTCATTCATTCCACACACCACAGATACCCATTGCTCACTCACATTATACAAGTTACATTCACAATTTTTAATTAATATTGTCAATTAATTAATGATAACATAAATGGTACACTAAATCTACAACAGTGCTGGTGCACAAGATACAGTAGTCTGAAGAGAAAGTTGTTTGTTTGATAGACTTAGTTCAGGATAACTGGAGCGCAATCAAATGGACCATGTGACCATAATCAAAATATATGAGGGTATATTCAAATGAAACATGCTCAAATCTTTCATGTGAAAGTATGTTCCTTCCAAACGTAACATCTTTTTTGCTTTTATCACTGTATCAACTAAGAATTTATGTTTTATATTTAAAATATCTCAATGGTTTTCCAGGAGGAGCAAGCCAATGTTCACCTGGCCAAGTGCAGAAAGATTCAGCATGAGTTAGAGGAGGCTGAGGAGCGTGCTGACATTGCAGAGTCTCAGGTCAACAAGATGAGAGCAAAGAGCCGTGATTCTGGCAAGGTAAATATATAAAATATAGTTTAAGTTTTAAAAAATTATAATACACTCACATTCTATGTTTCAGACAATACTGTAAAGGAGATATCTGATTTAAAACTAGATTAAATTTACCTGAAACACTTCTTTTTTTTTTTTTTTTTAAANTTTTTTTTTTTTTTTTTAACAGGGAAAGGAGGCAGCTGAGTAAAGCCTGCAGACTCCTGGGCTGTTTCTAATCATACAATATTATATGAAATATGCTGCAACAATAAAAGTTCTTGCTCTTAAATTATTGTCTGTCTTATTTTGTTTTATTTATCTTACTGTTTCAACTGTGAAATAGTAAATGCCAGATTTGAGTCATTTTGATCATTGGTGTCACACAAATAGCATTTGTATAATAAAAAAAGTAAATGCTATACAACCTACCAGCCTTTAAATTAAAAAAAAAAAAAAATCAACATTAATGAAAAGTTGTGTATGAAGTGTTGTATGTATTACAATGTATTCAAGAAATTATAAGAGAAAGACACAAAACTGTGCTTGCCAGTTGCAAGGAAAACTATGCTAGTTGAGGAATGGAGAAAGTCTCTCCCTCTCTATTGCTTAAACCTTTCCCGAAAGTGTACTATTTCGTCTTTTCTTTTGACTCACCAATAATTTTTCTGCACAAATTTAGCCTTTATTTTCTTAAGTAGCTCGCTTGCTAGCTAGTTTTTTTTCTGAATATTCTAGATATTTCAAAGTACAAAATGAGCCTGACTTCCTGTATACTGCAGGTTTTAAAGCTAGCTTCCTAGCTCTTAGCATAGCTGCCAATTAATATACAAACAAAAAGACAACAAAAAAATATTAATTATCGTAATCACCATAATTTGAATAGCTCTACGTCCATAATAGGTCCATGTACATAACGGCCAATTGATTTTCGTTTGGAATGGGGAAACGGAAAACGAAAAACGAATCGTTTTTCTATTTTCGTTTTAGAATCAGAAAACGAAAAAAGAGCCGTTTTTCTATTTTGTTTTGGAATAGGAAATCGAAAAACGAAAAAAGAGCCGTTTTTAAGCTAAGTTGCAAGCTAGCTAACAGATGCTATGCTAGCAGCAGTGTTGCACTGCAAGTACATGCACCTAGACACGACAGACAAAATCAAAATCAAGACAAAAATAAGATAAGTTTGAGCACCTGAAATATCCAGCTTATTTTGTCCACCGACATATCTCCCTCTTTCAATGTCACCCGTTTAGCACCCCGAAAGAGTAGGAATGACTCCATCATCCATCCGTCAGTGCACATCTGTGTTTGTGGTTCCTCTTCTTCTTTCGGTCTGTTGGCGGATGGCATGTCACCTACTGAATCAGGTCCAAAGTACCTTATCATTTTTATAATGACCTTTGACCTTTTCTCCAAATTTAATGAATCCCAAATTTTCTCCACATACAAATCAAATCGAATCGAATTAGAAATGTTTGTATTCTCTGCTTTAGTGAGTTTAAGTATTTGTCTTCATGTACATTCACACAGGTATTTAGCTTATGCTCTTCCTCACAAGGAATCATTTTGCATTTATTGAACATTAAAACTTGCAATATAAAGCCTTAATTTAGCAGAATGTACTTTGCAAAAAAAAGCATGTCTTAAAGATACTTATAACAGTAAAACAAACAATCCCTCAGTGCAGTAAGTGCAAAATATGTGCAGAAAGCTTTGATTTATATGTATCACAAAAATTACAAGCAAGCAAACAAAATAACTAATGCAAAGGTCAAGTCCTTAGAGTCCTTTTAATGTTTTCTGTACAAACTGAACAGCCTGAGGATGGAAGAGTCCATACGTTTGACCGGGAGAGGGCACGCCAATCTGTGAGTAGTGACAGCACAGAGCAGGAGCTGGTGTGGTGGACTGGACTGGACTGTGACCTATGAGGGTGCAGATGCCTTGACACTCCAGTACACAAGGACAACAGCTTTCAGTCTAATACACAAAACAGCTACAGCTACTGTAGGCTTAGATGTAAATCAGATCAACAGGCAATGCCACTTTGCTATTGGCTGGCGGACTGAGCGCATCATTAGGTCCCAGTGCTTGTCTTCAGAAGACTTCTGCTTCCCCACAGTCAACTGTCCAATCAGATGCTTCGATGATTTCCTAGTCATTTGAGTCGCATACAAAGAGACCAATATTTTACACTCCTCAAGAGGAAGTTCTTGCAGGGAGAAGATGAGAACCTGATTAAAGACTGTCACATGGCAGCGGGCCACTGCAGAGGTTTTTTGGTACCGTAGCTTGCACTGGTTGCATTGTACACTGACTCTGGCATACAAGGCTGTATGACACAGAAAAAGCAGATTAGGAACTGTGTTATATATTATGTGACACATATAAGCTTTCAGCCTTTCAGCGTTATTTGTAGGTGTATGTTACTTACCTGCATCTGAGCTTATCTCAGTAGGGAGCATTCTGACCTTTAGCAGTCCAACCTCAAGTCTCCGAGAAGTAGGAAGAAGCTTTAGTGACAGGAGAACCACTCCTACAAGATCCTGTGAAGGAGTAAAGGATCATCAGTTCAGTACGATGTAATATAATGAGAAAAAAACCAAAGTGAAAATCTGATAAAAGGAAATTAGTTGCAGCAGCACAACTAATAGTTCTGAAGTGAAAAAGACAACAATTAAGGTAGAGAAACAAATGCATGTGTATTATTTTTGTTTTCGTCCTACCTTCTGAGGTATCTGCAGATCCTGCTGTAGTTCCAGGGGGTAGGAGATGTTGAGCTGTCCGACAGGAACCCTCACTTCTCCTAACACAGTGTGTCTGGAGAACTTATCAAAGTCCCTCACCTGAAACGCCCACAGATACATGACAGACAGTTTGCTTACTTAACAGCATACTGTATGTACAGACAACAGCAATTGTTAAAAATAGATATTACCTTGAAAGGCACACCACATGTAATGCCATTGAGTATACACTTAGTAATGTACTGTATTATTCAAGTTTATGCATCATTTTTACCATGTTGGTACCTGTAAGACCTTATCCTTTGCTTAATTAGTATTTGGGCAGTGGGTTGGCCACAATGGAGAGCAAGAGCAGGTAAAATACTGTTGCAACTATTATCCTGGGTATAGCAAAGTGTTTTTTCCAGACTGTTTCCTATCTTTAACAATAAAATATTCTCTGATTTCTATGATTTCACAGCTACAGAGACCTCCATCCTGAGGGTGATATGATGAAACCCCTCCTCTTCCTGTAGAATACAGCTGAACTCATCTCCGAACAAAGGGTTACAGCTGCCTTTCACAACTCGAGTCCTCCACTCCTGCAGCACCGTGCACAGACCACGGAGTGTCCCTCCACTCTAACAGGAGAACAGGATCACAACAGTAATCCATCAAAATTTCAAATGAGAAGCTAAGGGAGAACTGGCATGTTTATGCACATAACAATATATGTGGTGCAGAGAATGAAAAAAAAAAAAAAGGGNGAAAAAAAAAAAAAAGGTATTGTGCCATAAGGTATATTTAGGCTGCTATAGATAAAATCTTTGTGTAAAAGTGAAGCAATTATGTATCAGATTAAGTAAAGATGGTCTGAAACACAGAAAAGCATCATCATCTCTGATTATCAGGTTGTAGATTTTTTGCCTGGTACTCATGTAGATGAAACACTTTTAAGAGACATAGCTGAAAATCTCTATAATTTTAACCTGAGTGTTTGAACAAAGTATTATCTACTGGATGGTTACCTTCCCTCTATAACTAGACATGAGATCAAGTAGCTTTCTAGATTAGTGCATTCACAGAGTTTATCCATTTCACATGATTTATGAGCTCTGAGTTATGTAAAGTACTACCTCATCCATGCAGCCCTTTCCTTCCACCCCATCTGATCCTATCCACATGAGTCTCAGCTTGACGAAGGGCAGCAGCCTGCGGGTCTGGCTGAGCTCTTGCAGCCCCTCCGCCTGCAAAACGGTGACTACCAGACGAGACTGCAGCTGGTCATAGTAGAGGGAGAAACGCAGCGATCCATGGACCTTGTATTGGTGTAGAGAGATGTGTTCATTTCATTTCTACTGTCAATATTACATCAAAAAATAAACTGCCAACTGCTTATTTTCAGTTCTTTTTAATATAAATAGAATGGAGAATGGAAATTTAAATGGAGACTATCAAGATGCGGCTCTACCAGTGATGTTTATTTAAAATAAGTCTCCATATTATCATGTAAAGTGAGTAGCTAAATGAAAATGTTACATTATACTACTACTATAGTTGTATTTTACATAATCTGTTCTGGTTTCACACATTTAATGGATATTTAGTTTGTGTGCAAACCTATAACTAAAGAGAATGACAAAAAACATGAAAAAAATAAATAAATAAAGGTGAGTTCCAAGATTGTCTCATGACAACAGGAAAATGGTTTAATGCCAGTTACCTTCTGGAGATTTGCCTGGTCTCCTGGCTCCCCATCTGACTGGCTGGACCCTGAGGAGGGCAAGGAGCCCTCAGAGAAACAGCAACTCAGTCTGCAGACCTCCATCTTGACATCCTCTATCTGGGGAGCACACACACACACACACACACACACACACACACACACACACACACACACACACCAGCTTTATCAGTGTCTAATGTTTTCTGTTTACAAATATGGTGTGCCTCCAGCATGGTTTTATTTGACTTGTGACAAGTCTGAACTCTCCCTTTAAACAAGCATGCTCATCAAGTTCTCTGCCACTCTTTATTTGGTTAGTGAAATATTGACAAAAAAGTATGACACTTCTGGACAGAGTTGAGAACACAAAAAAATAACCAGAGAATATATTATATGGATTATATATGTTACAATATAACTTAATGTAATCCAACACAATAGGCCTGCATTAAATTGTGTTGATTCAGAGGTGCTGATGGTAACTTTTGATGTTGCTCTTGATATTTTTTGGACTGCATGGTACTGAAAACTGTTCCTTTTACCTTGTCCACGCATGCATGTAACCCCAACCCAAACCTTCATCTGACCCTGACCTCAGTCTAAACCCCTGTCATAAACATAAACCAAACCCAACCCTACTCTGATCCAAACACAAATAAAATACACTTACTTTTTGATACACTTCTTATGAATTCTTTTTTTTTTTTTTNTTTTTTTTTTTTTTTATGTACCACTTGAAACATGGTACAATATTGAGTGACACATACTAGTTTTTCCTGTCATCATATGACAGGAAAAACAGAATCAACAATAGACTATGCAAATAAAATGTGACAGAGCTCTCAAACACATAGGTGACATGCTGACTGCTCAGGTAGACTGCTCAGTTGCTGTCAGTGATAACTACATCAGGGTGGGAACCATAACAAGACTTTTATTTGCATTGTATGAACTAGTGACATAAGTAGAGCTCTTTGGCAATGACCTAGAATTCAGCTGCAAAACAATCAAGTCCTGCAGCATTAGTCCTGCAACATTACACAATGTATCTATCCCCATTTTCCGGTGATAGTTTCTCAGTTGTTTTTGTATATGGCTACCTGAAAATACCCTGGATTCCTCCCCATGCTCTCATTTGTGATTCCATTCTCTGTTGTTATTTAAATCTTCTTCTTCTTTTCCTTTCAGCTTTCCCTTCAGGGGTCACCACAGCGAATCATCTGCCTCCATCTAACCCTATCCTCTGCCTCCTCNAATTTTTTTTTTTTTTTTACAATTTCTGTACTTGTTTTTTAACCACTCAACACCACCTTACATGATTAACAAGCTGTCTTATAAACAAACCCATTGCATTTCAAAAAATTTAAAGGACCCTACTGGTGATTTTGCATAATAAATGCACAATAAATGTTATACATTTACACATACATGTTACATTACTGCCACTCATTGTTTTTTTGTTTGGTTTTTATTTTCAAAAAGTACTAATGGAGCAGTAAATTTTAGAATTTTTGTTCCTACCTTCCAGACTACCTTTGGTTTTGGTTCATTCAAGTATGCTACATAAAAATCAACTTGTAGAGACTTGAAACATGCTTGAGATAGGTAAATGATCACAGCAAACAAATTTTAAAAAAACATTTTAAAAAATTGTCAAAGTAACATAATTTTAGCAACATAGATTCAACATTGAGCTACACAAAAGAAAATATATGTCTTTGCCAGGGATTATTGTCCCATAAGAAGATGGCTTTTACCAAGAAATTAAAATGACCATGCCTTCTACAATTGTGCATAAGTGTTAGCAGGCAAAACAATTTTTAGAACAATTTTAACACAAAACCTAAAATACAGTTTTGTTTTCAAAAATGGTTGGCAGTAACATAACATTTATGTGGGTAGTATTCATTGGCTCAAACATGCAAAGCCATTGGTATGGTCCTGTATTAGTAATAATTACTTTGCAAGAAGTGAGCTATTTAAGAAATTTGTTTCAGGAAATATTATGTTTCAATTGCATAAATTTGTCATGCTCATATTGAGCTGCTAATTGATTTAATTCATAACAGGAAACTGTAAGTCACAATGGAATACAATGGCTTCAGATTAATGTTATTATGAACTGCAAGTTAGCCAGTTTTGTTTAGATTTACCTTGAGACATGCATTTAAAACAATGAGGTTTTCCCTAGTGTAAACAGAAAGGAAGGAGGTCTTCCAAGGTTACTATCAGTAGCTCCAATCTGAACCGAGCCAAACAAAACGATGTAGAGCCACAAATCTTCCACAAAATAAATTCTATGCTATCCAAAATAGGATAGGCTATGAGGTCAAAATCCGTAAACCCATTAATTCCGCATCCTTCAAATCTGGACCCTCTAATTAATCATCACCTTCCCCCCAGTTTCCTCCTCCATTTCTCACCTTCGTGCTTGGAGTTCCTGAGTTGCTTCCTAGTGTTGACAACTTGCCATCTGAGTACAGCAGACCTCTACTCACTAGAGTAAGATTCAGACAGAAGTTTTCACTTCATGATTTACCAAACACTATTACATATGCTGTATCGTTTGATATTGTATCCCACTTTCTGCTCACCGGAATAATGTGTGGTGTGTGTTGTGTTTTGTGTCAGTGTGCAGCATCTGAAGACGTGCCATGCCAGGATGCCCAGGGCCAGCAGGAGGAGAATGAGGGAGATACCCAGGATAGAGTACTTGACTGGGTCTGAGAATGGAATCTGAAGCTCTGCAGTAGCAGACAGGAGCTCCACAGAGGCCGGGTACTCCATCAGTACCACTATGACTCTCTATTGTCATGTGTCCTCCATGTCTCTGCAACAGAGGGTATATACTGTATAGGGTGTTGAAGTCACACAACAGATTCTAGCATACATTCTTGTGGTCCAGCAGCATTTGCTGATTTTGGATAAAATCATTTATCTATGATAAAAAAAAAAAAAAAAAAAANTTTTTTTTTGTTTTTTTTTTTGACTGGCTGTATTTGTTCACTAACAACAGTTACAGTAAGTAACAGCTATTTATTTTAGTATTAAAGATGCACTTGACACCTATACATACACACGGCCCCAAATAAAATGGCCATAAAAACTTTAAACTTTAATAACCAGAAATCATGACATGACGTGATCTGGAAAATACAGGAAGAAAAAAAAAAAAAAAAAACNAAAAAAAAAAAAAAAAAAACAAGTAAGAGAAAGGATCTGGTAAATTCAGCAGAAGCCTATGTGATGATGTATAGTCCATAAAAATAAGATCTGACAGTTAAAAACAAGGAAAAGTGGAAAACAAACAAACAAAAAAAACATTGTAATACAGAGAGGTAATACTGAGAGCTAATTAAAAGATATCTTCATATACAGTAAAAATCCTTTTCCATACTATCTATTTTTATTTATATACTCTAAAGCTGCATCTAACATTTATTTTCATTATCACTTAATGTAGCTTAAGTTTGTCGGAACAACTGATTGTTTACTTTATAAAATGTCAAAATATAACAACAACTACTTATTACCAGGCCACAGTGATTCCTTTAAATTACCTGCTTAAAAAAACAAATGTATTAAATTTATAATATTAACAAATACATTTGATCAGCTGGAATTGAGTATTGAAGTTGTCAATTAATTTATCATTTAATCATTTCAACACTAAAATACTCATAACTTTTCACCACAGTGGCAGCCTTGGCTGTATGATACAACTGCTTACTAACTATCCACAATTAATATGTGTCATAATTACACTTAGCTGTAGCTCATCAATATTACTTATTGACTTCTACAATATTATATTTAATACCTTTAAAAGGTTACCTGTATCCTCATCCAAGACTGCAGAAATTAACATAAGGCAGTTGCCTAAACTACTCAGATTAACAGATCAAAACATGTTTGTGCTCGCTAGGACCAAAGTTTTGGATCATTCTTTGAAGTAAAGAAACCTGAATATAGGTGGCTTAGAAAGAAAGAAAGACACGGTTATCAGAAACTGTCTATTCAAATAACAGTTATCTCGATATTTCATGCAAATTACCATATAACTTCCAAGTAAAATCCATAAAATAGGGACTACGATTCCAAAATAAAATATTAACTAAAATACTGTCTAAATACTGTCAAACCCAACTATCAGAAAATGCCACTGATGAAACACTTCTGCAGGCAGTTATTTAGAAATGTTCCACATTTTTAACATGTATAACACCAGAGCACAGACCTGTTCCTGCTTGCCTCTTCAATCAAAAACTGTATTTGAATATACAAAGGACAGAAATAATATTTACCTTTAGTGAGACATGAAAAAGCTGCACCTTTTTCCTTCAGAAATATATCATCCTACATTATAAATCCATGCTTTGACCCTTAAAATATCACTAAACAAAGATCTGGCCTGGGACATGAGACATTCAAATAGTCACCTTACCATAACTGTTCCTCCTGCATTTGGCACTGTGGATACATTCCCTCTCACTGCTCACTACACACACACACACACACACAGCACCTGACATTTCCCACACACCTTTCTGGGCAAACTGGTTTGATTAGGCAAAAATGGCATTTAATTTGAGCTTAACACGAGCAGATCTCCAGCTCTTTTCCACCTGAAGATTCTTCTGCAGACGTGCATATAACACGCTCAGGTCAGACCATATTTACAAATGGAATATTGAGGGGATTAAAATTTAGACCACATTTTGTGTTTCCTAATATGCCCTTTCATTCAAATTATCCTGTGGTACCTCAGGACACACACGTGGTTTATTATAACAGGCATTGCTGCTGTATCCTGAATCCTGCCAATATTCTGAAAAGAAACACTCCTGATTTGGAATGTTTTAGATTTCCAGTAATTCCAATCCACTAGTTGTTTAGTATATATAAGATGGGATCAATGGAACATGATAACATTTGATATCTTTGGTTAGTGTTTCATTACATATTCAGTAAGATGCAACTTCTTCTTTACCTTGTGATGTAGAAGCTGTTATGCAGCAATGACACAGCTCTGTTTTATCGTGGAACTGTACCCAAACCAGCTGTAAAGATGATGTAATTGAGGGCAGATAAGAAAAACTCTCTTTAAATGTTAAAGCTGGGCTGTTTCATAGATCAGGCTAAAACAGGATCATGTTTAATATCACTTTTGTTTCATTTCATTATTACCCATTTCTTTCTAGGACAGCTAAAGGAGACATCACACAAATAGGAGGTAGCATTGTTGTAAGGTGTGAAGATCGTTGTGTTAATGAATTGCTTCATATTTAAAGGACCATACAACCCATTTTGCATGTTTGAGCATTCAATTTTCATTCATTCAACGTTACTGACAATCATTTCTCAAAGCATACTACTGGAACGGTGAGTTAATTTTTTTCCCAGACCACCATTGGTTTCATTTCATTCTGGTACGCTATTAAAATCAACTTGTTGATACTTGAAACATTCTTGGCATAGGTAATCCATTATCGTAACACAGTAATCAGGTTTTTTTTTCAAAGTTTCATAAATTTAGCATTTAAGTGCAATAAAAAGCACAGAGTGAATGTATGTATCCACCGGGGAATATAGTCCCTAAATAAGATCTGCATTTATTAAAACATTTTAATGACCATGACTTCATAAGGCTGCGTAACTATTAGCAGGCGAAACATTGATTTTTAAGGTGTTTGTATTGCTTGAATATTTGATTTTGAAAGATTAAGAGATTTTGCAAAATATCAGGAAAGCTGAAATACAGTTCCATCCTTTGGGAAATGATTGTCAGTAACCTTACATGTATAAAAATTGAATACATTAGGCTCAAACATGCAAAATGGATGGTATAGTCCTTTAAGAGCCACACTTCATTCTGCTACATCTGGTGTTCAATCAAAATTGACCTCAGAGGAAACATAAATTCTGCTTGAGAGCTCCACATGTTAAGAGATTGACATTAAACAGGTAAACGCACGCGGCTGAGTAGATGAGAATACTGAGCACCATGACAATATGTGTGAAATCAGATCAAAACTCACATTTCAACAAATTTAAATAAACTGACTGATAAACTGAGTGGGCTTATCTATCAAATATATTGATTACTAACACATGTGAGGCAAATGTAGTTTAAGATGTCACCCAGATTTCAAATTTACCATGAGAATGAAACAGGTCTTAACTTGTGTCTGACGGTGTGTTTTATGAATTACTTCTCCAACATGTAAATAAGGAAATACTGTAGTAATGTCTCTTTCAAGGTAAACGCTAAAAGATGCCAGCAACAGTCATTTTATGAATGAGGGAATATGGCTGTGTGATGATAATACCCCTTAACACGTTGAATCTTGCACAAAGCATTATGAATCCCAGTCAGTGTATTTGTTGAGACACTTTGCTGAAAGATAAGCAGATAAAAATCAGTCATTACAAGAATGAGGAAGGAAATGTTTTTACTTAACTTACTGGTGTCCTTGTGTGCTAAGAGTTCATCTTAAAACCTGCTTTAGTACATACATACACACCAAGCAAAGGCATATAGCACCAAAAATATATCACAGTAGACATTAATTAGCAAAGATCATGCCAAGATCAAGCCATAGCTCATGAATACATATGCTTATAGATCTACATCTGCAGTATGTGTCAGTTTAAATTTTGTATTGTTAGAAACATTCATAAGACAAACTAACATTTAACATTATTCAACATTATTTTTCATTAGTATGCTTCCTAAAATCAAACACTGCAAACTGCTAAGATGTCAAAAATAACATGTGCTTTGCTTTACAGATATTTAGGTTGTGAAAATACATCAGTCCATTATTGTATGTAAAATTGTTAAATCATTATTACATGATACTGTATATTTAACTTTTGTGACATAAACACCCATAATACACAAGCTACTGATTAATAGGAATGAAACGAGAAAGAAATCAGATTACCAAAGTGGATTCCAGTATTTTGTCTCTACAGTTAACACTGAAAAGTGATCATTAAAGCTTTTGGTGGTTGTGTGCTTTTCAGAAAAGGACTAGCTTCAGATGTAAACTGAGAAATGTAAAAGGGAAGATGAAAAGGAAGATTTCCTCATTCTTAGGTGGCTCATGAAGCTTTTTAGCAGCTCTGAGCTAAAAGCAAGAAATCACAGTGCAACTATGAAAGATTCCTAAACAAAACAGATCTTTTATGGCAAGTTTGTGTCACAGTCACACCATAATCTGACTTCATCATTTATTATTGTTGTTGTTTTCTTTTTCTCCTTTCTAACATCTCTCTCATTCCAGAACCTGTCACTCCTCATCCTCTCACTAGTTGCCTCTGGTGAGGTTTCCTGCAGCAGCCTGTTCCACCTGTTACTCACCTGTTTCTCATCTGCTCATCAGTACTGCTGCTTTAATACCAGCCCTTTACTGTTAATCCAGCGCTCCAGCCTGCTATGTTTCATAGTTTTGCTTCTGTGTTCCAGACCGTTCCTGTCTTTGGATTTTGCCCTCGTGAATGTTGTTTGCTCTATTTTTTGTTGTGTTTCAGTAAAGACTTCCTCACTGCCTACCTGTCTGAGTCTCGCTATTGGGTCCTGCCTGTGTGCTTAGAAGGTGACAGTTTGTGAACAAAATAACATTACAGCAAGATGCAACTCTCAATTTATTTTTCCTTATCTGATCATTTATCTGGTTGCCTTTAGATGTAAATGCAGCCTAAGATACTGTAGCCATCTTATTATTAACACACTGTCATACTGTTGTAGGAAAATAAACAAGTGTGCTCCTATAGTGAGAATGGATTGAATATATTAGATTTTAATATCCCACTTATGAGAGTTAAATTCCCTTGGCCTTCAAAGTTAAAAAGCTACACGCAGCTTGTTTTTAAAATGAATTATCTTTGGATAATTTTGTAATAATTTCAGATCCTTTTTATTGCAATTCTATTTAAGTGGGATATGAAAGGTTTTTGCAAACAAAATTTAATGATGAAGTTCCAGTAAAAGACAGATTAGGCTTTACCACTGTGCACCATGAGCAGTAGTGCATTTACTTTTTCATAGTTGAAGCCTGTATTTTAATGGCCAGGGTCACCATGGCAATGGCTCTCCGTTATAGCTTAGAAATGACCCATGATCCTTTTCAGTTAGTCCACCAATCACAGACAAGACGGAAGTAATGCTCTCTTCTGGACTCATTGGAGCCTGGATGGGACAAAAACATAAACTAATGTTCCACTCTGACACATGCTGCAATGTTTGAATATATTAATCTATATTAACACTATACGCACACTGAACAGTAGACAGCTGAGGTGGAGCAATAAATGTATGGCAATATATAAAAATTATATCAGAGTCCAAAAGTTCACTATCAGAACTCTTGTTTCATTATTTATCAATTTACAAAACAAGAGTTCTCACTTGTACATATCATAAAAGCCCTTACCTCAGGCCCTCCCATGTCCGTGCGGACCCAGCCGGGATGTAAAGCCACACACAGAATCCCATTAGCCTCCAGGCCTTTGGCCATGCAGCGGCTCACCATGTTTAAAGCACTCTGAGGCAGGCAAACGAAGACAAGTTACAATGCTGCACAATGCAAATCACACATACTGCAGTACAACACAACATCTGGTTATCTGTTCACACATTAGAGCCCTTCAATCGATTCCACAGAATCAAGACCTGATCCAAGACCCAAGTCAGGTCAAGTCCAAATCATATTCAGTCTCATCAGGTCAAGTCGACTCCAGTGCTTTCGCCACAAGTCTTGGAAAAAAAAATATTACACTAATTTTTGCATCATTCTGCTGCCAGCGTTGGTGTTGGTCTTTATTTTCAGGTCTGCAAATCAGGTCTATTCTGGATTGAGGCCAAGGTTTTGGACCCATGAAGATCTCAACTTAATAGCGAGCAGGGATGGTATCATTTTAAAGCCAGAAACACATTAACGATTTGCTTTTATTCCCCAATCTAACAAATGAAAATACAAACCACACATCATTATCCAAAAAGCAGGAGAATCTGATCATAAAAAAAAAGAAAAAAGCCGTACAGAGTAGAGTGCATGGGGATTTAACCACATGGAAACAATACCTTGGATGTCCTATAGGGGTACCATTTTATGTTTGCGGCCTCCTTACCCCAGTTCAGCTCCACAGAGCCCAGCAGAGATGACGTTAATTACGGCTGCCCTCTGGATGCTCATTCTCCCTGAGCCTCCTGCTCTGGATGCAGCTTGTTTCAGCAGAGGCAGGAACGTCTAGCAGGAACAGAAAAAAAAAAAAAAAAAAAACATGTTTAATTTAAGGTTGGAAACATCATACACGATCTTTATGAGGTGCAGCACAAATAGAGAGTTGAAAGTAAAAGTACAACCAATCTGACATCAACTGCAAAAATTGGCAATGATGATCACGTGGATATGTATTATGTAATATATATTTTATTCAGTATTTTTACATACAATTGAAAATACAAAGAATGCACAATATTAAAAATTAATCATATATACAAAAATAGATAGAAAGGTCATGTCTCAAAACTTGAATTTAGAGTTCCTAGTCGCACTCTCATGCATTTCTTATTGCCTGACATGTGGTAAAATAAAATGAAAGTGCTACCCTCTAGTGGTAGCATTCCTATAATACCCATAATATTTGCAATATTATAGCAGAGGTGACAGAGATGTCAGTAATTTGTTGAGACAATCTTTATGATACTGGTTATCCCTTACAAGTTAAATAAAAAATAAACCAAACTAAACTTTCCATTGATCACATTTTTATAGTTTTATATTATTTCTGCAGTTATACAAAGCACTAATTCCAATAAACATATCGGCATGGATTGTAGTCATTTTAAAGTCTGGTCAATGGATATGTGAATGTGTGAATATGTCTGTACTACATACATGTTAAGTTACTGTCAACCACTTTCCAAAACATAAAAATACAGAATACAATTACATTAATGCTAAACTGACTGGTGTAATTCAACAGAAAGCAGGTGATCTAGTTTGAACCTTTACCTTGGTGATCATCAGAGGAGCCACAGTGTTGGTGTGGAAGTTCTCCATCATCATGTCTGCTGTAACTGTCTGAAAGTCGGCCATCACGTTGATCCCCGCATTGTTGATCAGGCAGTTCAAACCTTCTTCTTGAACCAACTGACCCACTGTGTCCACAGCCTTTTCTATGCTCTCCTGGCTCACCACATCTGGTGGAGAGAGAGAAATGTGTCACAATCACAAAAAAAAACCTTAGGAGAAAGATACATGCTGTACATTATTATACAGGAGGAATAAAGCTAAATATTTGACTGCATGTGTACTTGTTTGAAGTCTTTCAGCTAGTAAAAGGTTACACGGAATTAAGCGTGGGTGCTTTGTGAGTCATTGCAGTCATGGTCTTGGCATGTTTTCTGGGATTGTTTTTGTCAAGAGACTGATATGAATATTAATATCAGTGTGTTTATATTTAAATTTAACAAAAACATTCAGAGTTTCCACAACAGAATTTGATTCTTGTTAGTTTGCTGCTGTAGGCTTTTAAAAACCTCTGGCTTTTGGAACATGGTACACCATCAGAGCATTAGTGAGGATTAAGGCCCGTGCAGGCCAGTCAAGTTCTTACTTTCACCAAATAATTTCTTAATGGACATCGCTTTGTCATGCCAAAACAGGAAAGGGTTTTCCTCAAACTGCTGCCACACAGCATTATTGTGTAAAATATAACTTTATGGTGTAGCATTACGATTTCCATTCACTGAAAGTCTGAAAGATTAAGTATAAGAGGTGTCCACATACTTTTGGTCATGTGGGATCTCCAAAATCTGGATACGGCCTTGGGTGTATTTGTTCTCACACACACACACACACACACTGCAGATCCATCTTCTCAGTCTTACCCAAAGGGATTATGTGGATGTTGGAGTGCTTCTGTGCCAGCTCCTGAAGTTTCTGTAGGTCAAAAGCAGATTGTTTTAAATCTAATTTTTATTGTCAAATATGCAGTACAATTACAACAATGCCACATTTTAGTGTTGAACTACTTCATGCACATTCAAAACCCACTATCTAAGTGAAATCAACACCATTTATATGCAGTGCTTAATTTGTGCCGAAACGCACCGGAACTGAGTTCCAGCACTTATTTCTGATGGCTCTGTGCATACCGGGAGATTATTTCAAAAGCTAGCGTTCCGGAACTATATTAAGTAATTTAATTTTATATCGCTTTTGGACATAATTGTGTGCATTAAACAATAAAATAATTAAACTGTGTACGACAAATTTTTGACAAAATCACGAAAGCAAATTATCGAAGCTAACACACCAACCTGGAAATGTGGATAAAATGGATGAAAACAAGACTTTCTAAAAGCTGATTCGAAGAATGATCACACTGTGAAATGTTTCTCCATAGCGGCGGTGATTTTTTTTTTTTTAATTTTATTTTAGTTTCTTAAATGTAGTTATGGTGTATCTATTAGCGGTGGGACGTCACGCTGCAAGCCGGCTACGAGGCTCTCGTTTCGGTTTGACAGGGACTTCCTTAGT
>VXCM01005188.1:0-38627 GCA_014773175.1 Lucifuga dentata
CATTTATTCGGGCTTGGGACCGACACAAGGAGGACACTGGCTTGTGCCCTCTTGAGGCTGCATTCACCGTTCCAGTAGTATGCTTTGGGAAATTACTGTCAGTAATGTTATGTGCATCAAAGTTGAATATATTAGGCTCAAACATGTAAAATGTGTGGTATGGTCCTTTAAGAAATGCATCCACATTCAGTGGTATGTTGCTAAAATATTGACAAAAATATATATATATCAAAATTATTTTTTTTAATTTCTTTCCTGGTCCATGCCCCACATCTCCCCTCCCATGCCAAGTTTCGTTAAAATCAATTCAGAACTTTTTGTGCAATCCTGCTTACAAAAAACAAATAAACACACAGACCAATGGACACAGGCAAAAACTTCATCTCCAAGGTGTCAGTGATTGTGCAATACAGACTGACCGCTACATGGACCTAGCATGGCATTATTCTCAACCATCTCAATGATTTTGCATCCTTAAACTATTCCTGCTGCCACATATGGCAACTGAAAGATGAATTGGGTACACAGGTGATATTTATGAAGTGCAGTTTCTACCAATTTCATCATAGAATCTGAAAGAAAATAACACTGAGCTTCTTTTTGACTGACAAGAAAAACATAACCTATTTTGTAAGTCAGGAGAGAGTTTGATGCATTGTCAAGGGGAGATACAAAGGCCGAGTCTGAATGCACTGAAGGAGACATGAGATTGCAGCTGCTGGCAGGAAACACTGCTATTTAAAGCCCATATGAGCTGGAACGCAGCCTGAGATGCTTCAGCAAAGACCTCCAAGACATTCAAGAGTCCAGGCTGGAATCAGAGGTGACCGGCCTTTATTGTCTGAGAGCGAAGGCGTTAGAATATCCTGCCTGGGGAACTAAGCTGGCACATTGAAAGCCATCTTTTAGATCACCTCTTAAAGCACAATTTTATCTGTTTTTGTTGTTGTATTTGCCCGTTTTGTCCTCATATAACCCTGTTTTTCCATTCACATCTTGTTTTTTGCTCATCTTACTGGCCCTTATTTATTAGTCCTTTTATCTGCAAAGCACTGTTTTGAGATCTCTTTATGACTACCACAAGAATACTTCTACATATAGCAAGACAGTAAAATACAGCAGAAATGCTTCAGGAGCTGCTACAAGTCACAAAGTTATAAGAACATTTAATTCTTTCTTTATGCGAAAACACATTTTCTACATACAAAGGCATATAGCCCTTTTTCCAGTGCGTCCCCTGACACAAAATTCTTCTCATCAAACAGATTTACAAGCTCCATAATATTTACAAAAACCTACTCAAACTGAAGATGAAACTTTAAGTCACATTTTGTGAGCTTTGTTCTTGAATATTTACCACTCCCTCCCTGCAACTGTTTTGCTCCTACCAGTGCAGATGCCGGTTCCAGGACGAGATGGATGGTTCTGCCTCAAATGCAGCATTTTCTTTCTGCCTATTCAGTCTCAGTGAGGTCCCCAGTCTATTATTAGAGAGTCTGAGTAATGAAACCAGTGGCTTGAAAGAAAATGAGCCTTTGCCAAAATGGAAGCACACCTTCCCCTTGTACAATAATAAACATATTATAAACTGCACAGAGACAGTTTTACAGAAGAGAGAAAGCTTTGTGCCAGACACACAGAGGCTCAGTGAAAAAAAGTTCACGGAGGGCAGAGAATGAAATATGAATCGTTTAAAAATGCAAAAGCCTAAAATTTCCCCAGATGCCAAGTGAACAGTAAGCTGCTGCCCACATGAATAAGCAACTCATCAACAAACTAATTACAAGTGCACAGTAGGCTTGTGATGTGCCGCTGCTGAAGTGTCATATACAGTATCACTAAGGTACAGAAACTCTGGCACAGCGATGAAAACCTGTAAACATGCCAAACCGCAGATGAAAGGCATTGAGCCTCTGATGCTTTTCTTTGGACAAAATACCTTTTTATTTCCTTTTAGGGTGAGTGACAAAACATTAAGTCTGTATGATTACCTTGAAAACATCTTTAATCTTGCATCTTTAGAGGTAATACAAAGGACAATTAATACACATGGTTACTGTGTTATTACCCAGTTAGACAAACAACAGTGTCCTGCTGTGCGTATTATTATGGTCATGATTAACTTAACTTATTGTTCAAACCCAGCACATTAATTAGGTGAACTGACTACTTTGCCAGTTTGAGATTCTGCTCACCTGGCTACCTGTGAATACAGATGACCTGGCTAACATAACTGAACTTGTTCCTCTTCCTGTCTCTAGTCAGATCAAGTAAAACAGGACGACAAATTTTGGAGAGACCAGCGTGTAGCATCTATAATATAGGATCTGTTAGCTGCCCTGTCACAAACAAAATAACATAGTAAAGTTGACAAGAAACTAAACTCGTATATCTGAATAAAACTTCAATACCAACTATGTCTGTATGAAGCTTGTATTTTATTTATTTATTTATTTTTAGGTTAAGGACAGGAAACTGTATGTCTAATGTGTGAGTAAATCAATGGCCGTGCCACCCAGAGATGATTTAGGTTAGTTGGCAGAATCCTACCAGTTAATTGGGTGCAATGCAGTGATAGTGGTCAGTGATTTGACAGTTAATCTGCACTGCCACCTACTGGTATATAAAATACTCTAAAAGCAGGCTCTCTGGATAACAAAATACAGTATCAATATTACAGATAAACCCTTGTATCAAAGTCATGATCAAATGCCCATTTATATTCACCAGCAGCAGCAGTGTAACAGCAAGCCAAAAAATACAAAGTCTATCACCATCTGGTCTGTGTCAGTCCCTCAATGAAATAACTCTCTTCTCTAATTCAAAACTCTATTATTAATCCTTCATTACTTTAGACTGGAGGAGCTTATCAACACGTGCTCTGATGAATATTAAATATAAAGTAATATCCGCTATGCCTCCTTTCTTGTTTCCGACAGTGTGAGAAAAAAAAATCAAACAAGGCACAGCTGATAATCTTAAATATTATAACATAATTAAAGTAAGTTAAATGTAGACCTGCATTATTGTGGCTGCATTCTTCACAATCTTAAAAATGGCACTAGACAAACTGACAAAGTCCTTTGCATGTATGACAAACTACACAGTGTACTGGTACTGTGTAGTAAAGGCAATACAATTCAAGGAGTTGTGCTTTGAATCTACCGTAACTGCCCAACCCCCACAAATGTGATTAACTGGCCCTTCAACAGGGCTTATGAATGTGCTTGTCTGCCTCCACCAGCCCTTTGGCTGCCTGAAACCTTGCAAATCAAACTTACAAGTCTTTGGACAGCTGAGAGGAAATTGCTCAGGACTTGAATGCCTGATGGCCTCTCCCATTTTCTATTCCTCTACTCCTCCTTTTTCATATCCATATCTGCTACACCATCAAGCCTTCAGGCTGGTACTTCTAAGCTTGGCTAGACCTTCCTTTTCTTCTCCTCCCTATACTCCTGCCGTCTTGGTGGGAAGAGGAAAGCAGTCCGACATTCAAAACATTGAGGGTTTGTTTCTGGTAACTGTCAATGTGTTCCAATAATACCAAGAAAACAATCAATTAGTAATTCATGAGAAATGTAATTATAATTTTTGATAGACGAATCATTAATCAATCATTGAGCAAGTGAATATATTATACGTGTTATGGTTAGAGCTTCACATGTGCCGAGATTTGCTTGCGTCATTTCAAGCTGAAATGACAATTTGAGGATATTACTTTAAGTTCTTGTTAATAATGATGAGCATTTGTTCATATAATGGATATTTTATAGGCTAAAATGATTATGTTTATAGGCTATAATGATTATGCAGGATACTGCTGAGTCCAGCTTCAGTACAAAAGCTGTACTGTACTTTTTTTCCACTGACTGTGCTCTTTGTCGTTACTGAACCTGTCCTTCACCACGAGTGCCTCTCACTCTTCAGTGCTCATCCACCGCATGCACTTTGCCGCCCTTGCTGACCTGAAGATAGATGAGTCTGAGCTCTTTTATTCTACTTGTATGACCACAATTACCAGATACCATTCAGGAGGTGTGTGCAGTTCTCGAGTTTTGGCAAGACATCATTCACTTTGTCAGCACATCCCAGCAGTTTCTCCCACCACTGCTGAAAGCATGGCACTCAGTGATACTTTTTATTTTTACCTCTGATAGTCAGGCTGAATACACTGCTCACCTCCCTGAAACCTTAAGTTCAATGCCTGCCCAGCAGTCAATTGGACAAGAATAAACTGCAACACAGACTCTTTCCCAGATGGCTATTCTTAATGTGTTACAATACAACTTAACCAACATGCAAAGAACCACATGGAATTACTGTATTTATTTTTCTCCCCAACATCAAAAATAACAGTGTTTTTGGATGACAGTTCATCCAAAAACTCCATATGTTTCACCTTTGCCAAATTATGCAGTGCAAACTTATTTTCAATTCCCAGCTTTTTCCTTTTACATGATTATTCCAGGGTCACAGAAATTTTGTCAGGGCATCATGAACTCCAGCTTTTGCAGCTCCTATGATGCACTGAATGGTAAATTAATTAAAACTTTTTCTACTGTTACATTCACATGATGAATGATTTGAATGAATTGAACAACGTCTTACCTTAATCCGGGGCATGGTGACTGTTGGAGGTCTTGCTTTAGCCACAAAGCTTTGTGTTGAGCCCCTTTCAACCAGATGCCTGATGTATGGCATATACATGCGCCCATTGGGTCCAAACACAAAATCCTCCCGGAGTGCATCAACTAACATTATAACCAGCCTTTTAAAAAGGGGCTGGGGAAGGTGAGATGAATTTGGAGTGCTCCCTGCAATTTAAAAAAAAATAGATTACAGTTAGTTTTGCAGCCAAAGACTGGTGTTTCAGATTAACAAATGTCCAAGTCAGTGGATCTCAAACTTTTTGAAACAGGTACCGCCTCTAAGCAAACCAAAACATCTATGTACCGATTGCAGAAAAACCTCTTGCATGTCTGCTGTATTGAAATTAAGAAGTTTGCAATACAAGCATGAAAAGTTAATAATGTTCACCTAGAACTTAAGTACATAGTGTGCACAAAGGACCAGAAAAAAAAAATCTAACTCTCAATTAAGAGAAAATACTTATTCATCTTAAAAATATTCTTAATTTATCCCATTTTACTTCTAAATAATTTGTCACAATAATATAATTTACGCAGATTTTCAATTCAGTTGATGTACCACCAGGTGGTGATTCAAGTATCAACAGCTGTACACGTACTACAGTTTGAGAACCATTGGTGTAAGTTAACTGGTGGCTTTAGCTTGAATAAATCAGTGGTTGCTTTTAGTGACGTGTTTAAAAACGGAATATTTTATTATTGGCTAAATTTTACATTCATAAATGTAAATTTAGTAATGGTAAACCTTATTTTGGCATTCAAAAATGACCTAACGGCATCACCAGTTAGCATGGTCACTAGCTTATCTGTAACTCAGGGTGACGCTGAATCTACTCACCTGTCAGGGGCTCCGCCGGTAGATCCGACAGCTTACTCTTGAAAGAGAATGAAGACTTGACAGGTACAGGAAAAAATCCCCGGAGGAAGAGTGCAATGCCAATAACTTCAAAAATTAAAATAAATGAAGCAAAAACAGAAGAACGTAGTCTCATTTTGCTAGAGGATGAGCATTGAAGAAAAGAGCACTAAGACAGCTAGCTAGCTAGCAACAGATACAGCGCATTTTATACATTTTACAAAAGATATGAGCCGATTAAAAGCCATAACAATTCCATTTCATACGGACACACTATCAGACAATATGTTCCAAAACCATGTCACACTATTACGTGAAATAACTTGCTGATATTATTTCATGGCCGCAATTAAACGTAAATGTATTTAAACCAGTTAGCTCAGCCTACAGTGCATTCATTACGGCTTCCGGATTGATAGTGTGGAACTACGGGAATTACGCAGAATCAAACAGAACCAAATCGCTTTTTAACACAAATAACTGTGGAAACGTGGACTATAAAAGCGCCAGTGGAGTGCTTTAATTTATGATAAATAGATTGTCAGACGCTTAGTAAGGAAGCAGTAGTGAGCAGGACTTGCATATAAAATTTCTATTATAAATTTAGTCATATAATTCTCATTTCAGACATATATTCTACAGTTGAGTCTCAGCATCTGGAAAGAAGCTGGCAGGCAGATATTTAGTGTTTGGAATCTGTTTTTTTGTTTTTTTTTAAATACATACATACATACATACATATATATATACATACATACATACATATATATATATATATACATATGTATATATATGTGTGTGTGTATATATATATATACACACACACACACATACGGTATACACACACACACACATNATATATGTGTGTGTGTATATATATATATACACACACACACACATACGGTATACACACACACACACACACATATATACATATGTATATATGTGTGTGTGTGTGTGTGTCTATTAAATCCACAACAAAATATTCCATTGCATGGTACAATTAACCAATTGCAGTTTGTTTAGTAGAGTTTAAATGTCTCCTGGTTTTTGTTTTGTTTTGTTTTTCGCACCATTGGTAGCATTAACTGGTAACTTAAAATATAGGTCTTTAACATGAGAGTATATATATTTAGCCTGAAAATGTTTTCTGAATACTAAAATTCAATGTAGTGTTCAAGTAGGTGGCAATTTGTCAAAAATCTGCCCTCGTCTCCTCCATTTTACCAGAGATAAATATGTGAGTCCCTGAATCATAATTGCCAAGTATAAAGGGCAGCACACAGGAAACATTTTCATCAAGAAACTATATATTTCTCAGTCGGAGATAAGTGGGCATACTTTTATATGATTTAAACCTCTGACATTTATGGGGCCTGAGGCTGATGTGGTCTGACTAGAAATGATCTCAGGATGGAAATGAACTGATGTTGTTTCAGCTGCTGTTGCCATCTACTGGTAAAATTAGGACACTGCTGAGTAACTTCTCCCACAAATAGAACACAGTTAAACATTAAGTCAGGAAGTACAATGGATTTAATTTTGTGTGATGGTTTATCAAACCCTTTATGTAAATTCTCTTAATTTCTCTTGGTCCCTCTTGTGGTAAGTCAGAGGTCAGGACCAGCTACAGATTAAGAGTTGGTGGGGAGTCAGTGCCTAATGTGTAATACATTTATTTATATTTTTATAATATAGATTCTGACATGGAATCCTTAAATCATTTCTTGAAAGATTATTTGTTAAATGTAAGAGAGTGATAAAGTAATTAAAAACAGTTCTATTACTGCAGTTTTGCAGCATCAATGACCACTTTATTTATACAGTAGCAACATCTGCACCAGGGCCTTTCAATAACAAAGACCTGTTGAGCAATAATTTTACATTTAATAATTACTAATTAATTAACAATAATTCAGCTTATTTGTTTTTTCTCTTCAGAACATTAATAAAGGCATCTTTGGGGACGTCCACATTGCCGATCCGCCGCATCTTTTTTTTACCCTCTGCCTGTTTCTTTAATAGCTTCATCTTCCTTGTTATGTCACCTCCGTACTACCATGACAAAAAAAAAAAAAAAAAAAAAAGAGTTCTGAGAGTTTATTTTTGGATTCAAAACTTGCAGGCGAAAAGGAAAAATATATTTACTTACACATTTTGCAAGCACATTTTTTCTATACGCCTTTATTCTGAAAGAGACACATACAGTATTGTCATGTCACATAATTACGATCAGCTGAAGTAGACATTTTTAAGATTGTAACATCTTGCAATTCATGCACATCCTTTATTTTGTACTTACGTTTCTCTTGCAATCACCTTACTCCCAATGGCTGCTTGTACAGCGATCTCAAACATCTGCCTCGGTATGGAGTCTTGGAGCTTCTCACACATGGCTTTTCCTGTACTGTACGCCCGGTCTCTGATTAAAACAGACCCATCAGAAGCAAAATCCAAAACGGCAAGAAGAATGGCAGAAGGCAGGAAATGGTAATATGACTACTAATCCAAGACTGTAATTGCACTATATTAGAGGAAAGGAACGACTGAAATTTTCCCTGTTTGGGACAAAAAAAATCTTTCAAATAAAAATATTTACATCTCAAGGCCACTGAAGGGCCATATTTCAGGGGAGAAGTGACCACATGACCACACTGAGTTCCACCTGTGACCACCTGTTTTAATGTGATTTCATTAAAGAACTGCTCTGTGTGACAGGACATCCTTGTACCACTTTTGTCCAGTCATATATCATAATTTTCTGTAACCCTGTAAGTTGTGTCTCGTAAAAGATGAACCACTCTGTAACTGGTGCAATGCCCTTGCAGAACATCAGTCTGAAGCTACGCTCAGCTGCGCTCCAAGGCTTACAGTATAAATGGTCAGAGAGCAGCCACTGCTGGTAAAGCGTAACACCCTTCCTTCAATTATCCAGGCCTGTACTGGCTTTGGGAAGTACATTAAATACAAATCTTCTGTGGGTCATCAAGTTTTGCCTGTGTCTTACTCTATTGTCCTTGTCACAGATTGAATGAAGTCCTTGTCTGGTGTGAAAAGTCATCGTAATAGATAATGTTAACGTTGACTGCCAAGAGGTCTTTCCTTTAAATATTGTCCTGACTGCTGAATACATTTTATGCTCCACAGGCTTAGAGAATTACTCTGCTAATAAAAGATCATATAAACCTTGAAATTATGTAAAAAAAAAAAAAGAAGAAAGAAAAGATAAAAATCAGCATTTTTTCAGCGACACCAGTGATAATTTAGCTGCAGAAGTGACAGAGGAAATAAGATCATTTCATTTCACACACCATAACAATAACTCCTGGTAAAGGAACTATGTAGCTCTAGCCCAAAATACTTCAAATTAAAACAAACTCAGTCACATAAATTTAATAACGTCTGAATTCAGTTCAGTCAACAGTTAAAAACAAAAAACAAAAAAAAACTTACCGGTGTACAATTGTGGTGAGTTCTTCCACAGGTCGCCCATTAAGCAGAATGTCCATCTTTATCAAATCAGCAACCTGGTAGCCTGCATTCTCATAATCAAAGCTGTTAAAGATAAAATCAAAATGTGACCATTTGAATCCAGCAAATGCTTTCATAGTCAGTGAAAAGTGATATTTAATATTTATAAGTCTTTCATCTGATATTTAAAACTAGAAAAGTGAGAGAAAACGATTGCATTGGAGGGAAAAGAGTTATTTTTCTGAGTGATTATTCATTTATGCAAGTTATGGATATATTTTGATTCAACTTTTGCATTCATTTGAATGCAACTAAATACATGTTTTAAATCTACTTTAAAGCTGTAAACTGTAGTAAACTATGAAGAGAGAAAAAAAACTCATGTTTGACTAAACAAACACAAACCCACAAATTCAGCTTTAGTATTTATGATTGACTGTATAGTTGCAAAGTACGTACTGAGTTCTTACCTGGCATAACCAGAAGATATCGATTTCAGGAGGTCATAGAAATCCACAACGATTTCATTTAAAGGGAAGAGATACTTCATCATAACACGCTGGTCATCAATGTACACCATGTTCTTCTGAACAGCTCTGCAACTCTGCAGGAGCATAAACAATTTCATTATTTTTGTTTCCATGATGCCTGATTATACTTATTATAAACAACCAATTAACAAGAGTTGATTTTATGACCTCTAATTATGAACAGGAACTACAGGGAGGTACCAAATAAGCTAAAACTAATTAGAAAAAGCTTCTGATGGAAAGAGTGCTACATTTGATTGAACTGATAGTTGTCACCGCATGCCTCTTATTTGGATAATTCTTGAACAGTATGTGGAAGCAACAGAAAAATAAGGGCTTTTCTAAATACTTTGCATAAAGAAAGAATAATTTTCTTGGCTACCTTTCTATAATTTTCTTGGCTACCTTTCTATAAAGTATTCTTTTTATCTTTGACTGCATACTAATTTAGAGAACTTAAAACAAGAACACACTCTTCTATCCCCTCGTCAGCCTACACTATCTGGCAGGCTCGAGAATCAGGATGACTGTAAGAGTTTTCTGATGTATTATCCTGTTTAAATGTGAAAGCTGAACATTTTTAACAAAATGTTTAAAGGACCATACCATCCACTTTGCATGTTTGAGCTTAATATATTCAATTTTCATACACGTAATGTTACTAACAATCATTTCCCAAAGCATACTACTGGAACGGTGAATTGAAAAATTTTTTCCTACCTTCCAGACCGCCATTGGTTTCAGTTCATTCTGGTACGCTATTAAAATCAACTTGTTGATACTTGAAATGTTCTTGGGATAAGTAATCCATCATCACGAACAAGATGTGTATTCAGGTTTTTTTTGAAGTTTTGTAATTTTAGCATTTAAACGCAATAAAAAGCACAGAGTGAATGTATATCTCCACCGGGGAATATAGTCCCAAAATAAGACCTGCGNCGCAATAAAAAGCACAGAGTGAATGTATATCTCCACCGGGGAATATAGTCCCAAAATAAGACCTGCGTTTATCATAAAATTTAAACGACCGTGACTTCATAAGGCTGCACAACTATTAGCAGGCAAAACATTGATTTTTAAAGTGGGTGCATCGCTTGAATATTTGATTTTTAAAGATTAAGAGATTTTGCAGAATATCAGGAAAGCTGAAATACGGTTTTGTCCTTTGTGAAATGATTGTCAGTAATGTAACATGTATGAAATATGAATATATTAGGCTCAGACATGCCAAATGGCTGATATGGTCCTTTAAGAGTCAAATATCCATGTCAGACATACACAAGCAAACAAAAACAATGACCTGTATGGGGTATAAAGATATCGAGAATAGTATAATAATAATAGTTCCAAATGTCTGATATGAGACAGTCTTACCAAGCAGAGACTCATAATCTTGCCAGTGTAAGTGTCCGGAGCAAGAATGGTCCCCAACACCATCGGCTCCAAATACTCTGACACGACCGACCTGTCTGGGAACTGAGCAGGATTCACTATGGTTATCTCCTCACTGCCGTGCTCCTGCAAGGAGAACCAAGGTTACTTTAACCTGCAGATGGAACTGCTAGAAAGTTTTTCAAATACTTTCATGATTTTTAAAGACTATATTATTTTCAGTTTTTCCCCCCTTACTTTATTCAAGATTAATGGCAAGTACACAGTGCAATCTCAAAGCCTTGAAATACCCCAGATAAAGAGCCAAAAGACTTTGTCAGGTACTTTTCTTTTACAGAAACACAACTGTTATAGTCTTGCAAGACAAAATTTCTTTAGTATTTATTCCTTTACTAGTTTTATAAACAGCAAAAATAATCATTCTTATTTATGGTTATAATATCTTTTCAAATCTTATTTTCCATACAATAAGTTTGCAAAAATGTGCTAATGGGGCGGGAAATGTTTCCAAGGAAACTCAGCTTAATTCAGGAATTCAAATTGGCTGTAATTTTGCCATTGGAACACAGTGTGACGATCGTCCTCACAAATATTCCCCTGTCATTTTACAAGAAAGCATGCCAACCACACCAGTCTCATTTATCATCAATTTCCAAGTCAGTCTAAACTTTTCTCGAGTTCAGCTCTACTGTAAGATGTGAAAATATATGAGCAGAAATGGCTCTTACCTTAATGAGTTTGGCTGAAGAGAGGACGGCCTTGTAGGGCACAGTGGGTGCTGTTACTATAACTGAGGCATTGTATTCCTGCTCCAGCCTCTGATTGAACACTTCCATATGAAGAAGGCCCAGGAAGCCAAGTCTGCACGTCGACAGGAAGGTTTACAAGTTCAATTAAGTTTTATAATTGATACCCATGCTTTTAATTACAAAGAGCCAATTTGGAAAGACTTCAAGAACCATTATGACTCACATTCCAGCGCAAGTAGAATCAAATTTACTTTGACTGGAATGAAGATATGGCCTGCACCAGTAAGTGACTAAAGAGCATAAAATAAACTGACAATAAACTCATACTTGGCTGTGAATCTTGGCAAGACATATTGAAAAAAAAAAAGATTAACAAGGTAAGATTGTCATAAATTGTAGAAACTGAATACATTTATCAAAAAGTACATATAGTAGGTAGCTGTTCTGCAAACAGTAATGACTTGAGAAAGTCTTGAATTATAGAATATGGTATTGACATACATCAGAATTCACTAATGGTATAAAATATATAATATAAAACACAAAATTCTGACACCAGAGGGGCTCGACACTATTGTTGCACTGTTAAGTGATTGAAAATGCACATTTTTGTTTTCCATTTGCTACACCATTACCATAGGATACTGCAGTGAATAATTCAGTTTGTGTTTTAAAGCTAAAATATATGTATTTTTTGTTCAATTCGAGGGAGTCGTGCTCACCTCCAGCCGGCTCCCAGAGCCAGACTGCTGTCTCTCTGCACTGTGACACTCGAGTCATTCAGGGTCAGTCTGTCGATGGCGCTGCGAAGACCGACGTATTCTGACTGGTCCATCGGATACATGCCTGAGAAATAAGAAAAGAAAGACAGAGTGCATATCAGCAACATTTATTTGGGAAATACTGACAGAACAAACACCATACACAATGCTAATGAGAAAAACTCAACGTGCACTGACAGTCATTATTTAGCTGCCCGGCCAGTGATTCCTGCCCAGGATAATCAAATATTCCACCATAGGGTACTTTCTGCTTAAGAAACATACCCAAAATCAATCAGTAACAGCTCCATAAGTGCAGGGCCAGAATGCACAAAATGTTTGGTTTTACATTTTCTTAAGCACCAACTCCCAACCTTATTAAAATGGGGAACCCTTACGTGGAAAGTTAAGGTTAACGTTACGTACTTCTCAAATCACTGCTGTTAGGCAGTTCTAGTTTTTAATTTCAGAGGAGCTTTATTTCCCATATAGATTTTCATTTGATAGCAGAAATTTCCAAAAAAAAAAAAAAAANAAAAAAAAAAAAAAAGAACTGTAGATGAGAACAGTGCTTACCAGCAAAGACCATGGCTTTGGCGGGTTTAAATCCTGGAAGGGCTTCCACAGGCTGCTGCTGGAGATAAAGCGTGTCACCAATCTGGGCCTCCTTTACGTCCTTCATCCCTGCGATTATGTAGCCCACTTGGCCTGCATACCTACACATCAGACATGTAAAACATGTTGAGAATTTCATTCAGCTGTTAGCTTACCCTCATTGAATCCCTATTTTGAATCACTGAACATTAAAAAATAAATAACTAAAAGAGGTGACTAAATGTCAGAAATTAGATGAGATCAGTGCCACGTACAGCCTCTGTGTTGGGTGCTCATCTGGGCGGAGAAGCCCCAGCTCGTTGACCTCGTAGGTTTTGCCGAGGTAGGCTGATGCAACCGTGTCCCCTTTTTTGACTCGGCCCCCAAACACAGCAATGTTGGCCACCACTCCTCTATAGTGGTCGAAATTGGAATCAAATACTAGTGCTTTAAATGGGTCATCAGGAGAAGCCACGGGCCTGAGAATTAAAGGAAAAAAGTCCAAAAACTAGAAAATCAATTTCATGTGTCAAAGTCAGACAGTACTCATATGAGAAATTGAACACAGTGAGTGACCTTACGGTGGAATTCTGTTCACGACCTCTTGAAGAACTCTTTCAACATTTGTTCCAAGTTTAGCTGAAATCTGAGAGAGATGAGCTCACATGTGAAGAAACATTTCTCATAAACGTTCTACTGTACCACAAAAAAAGTGGCTTGCATATGCCTTAACTCACCCTAATGCATTCTTCACGTGGAATATCGAACATCTTTTCAATCTGTGCCTCCACTCTCTCAGGATCAGCATTTTTCAAATCAATCTAAAGTAGAAAGTGTCAGACAGGAATAAATCTACCACACGACACTCAGGTGACAAAATAAGTTGTCATTAAACCAAACAACAGAATATCTGAATGTACCTTGTTGATGACAGGGATGATTGTCAACTGAGCTTCAAAAGCCAAGTAGAAGTTCGCCACCGTCTGTGCTTGAATTCCCTTCATATAAGTAAACATTAATAATTGCACTGCATGCAGTTCCATGCACACCCTCATGAATTACCAAAGAAGCGGTAGCAATAAATCTGTTTATGTACCTGATTGGCATCGACAATCAACAGAACACCCTGGCATGCTGAAATTGATCTGGACACCTCATAACTGAAGTCAACATGACCCTTGGGAGAAGAAAAACATTAGATGTAAAGACACTACGATGCAGCATACCTACAAACACACTAACAGAAAATAATATGTGAAATATTGAAAAGAACGTGCCAAAAAATGACCTATTTTCGTATCTCCCTTTTTAAGATGACTGAGCTATTTTTCACTTTTACAGGAAGAGGGCATTTTTTGGCATTGATTGGCCTGAGCTGTCAACACCCAAGGACTGAAGTACATGGATGCTTTATTGTCTTTATTGTTTATGAGTTCCCATTAGCTCCTGCCTCAGCGGTCACTAATCTTCCTGGGGACCACAATTTTAAAATACAAAACTTGAAAAGCAAAAATAGAATGAAAACATTCAAAAGACGCAATCTAACAGTAGCATTATAATAATACAAATAAGAATAGAAATAAATATCCATAAAATCATCACTGGATGTAAGATCTCCTGTACACCAATTGATCATGAACACCTAAACAAATAATATAAACTACATCAGCTAAGCATGACCCAGAAACAGCAGCAAAGCATCAATCAATCATATTTGCATTTTAAGTGCCTTCTTAATATAAATACTTGTGTGTTGTTTAAGGTATTCCAGTAGTCCATTCCATGCCACACAGGACCTATAAATAACTGTGTATGTTCTAAAAATTTAGTTTTAGACTGAGGAAGTAATAAATTGTTTTTAACACTATGATGAGTCTGATAGAGATGTACTGGATTCTAGTATTCTAATTCATCATGTAAAAATTTAGGAGTGCCCACAAATAGAGTTTTCCACAGGAAAACTACCAAACTAAATTGTAATCTAGTTTTAACCAAAAGCCAGGACAATCTGTTATGCATATTAATAATGTTATTACAATGTGAGCATCTTAGGACCAGTCTAGCTGCTTTATTTTGCATTATTTGTAATATATTGAGATCCCTTTGATTTGTGGCGGACCAAATAATTGGACAATACTCGAGATGAGGTAACACCAATGAATAAATTACTTTTTCCTTGATAGCCAAAGTAACAAAACCCAAACATTTCCTACTGATAGCAATTNTAAATTACTTTTTCCTTGATAGCCAAAGTAACAAAACCCAAACATTTCCTACTGATAGCAATTCCTCTTCCCATTTTCCTTCTTCCCATGCTGGCTTGCTAGCTTCATACTTTTTTTTATAGGCTTTAAGCTCAAGTTTTGAAATGATAAGTGAAAAAAACAAATCACAAAAAGCATAAAATACCTCCTTTAATTTCTGTTAAAAACCAAAATGAAGGTTCCCTCTCTTTTCAGACATTCCACCCAGCCTGAGGTGTCACTTACCGGTGTGTCGATGAGGTTCAGGAGGAACTCCTGGCCCTGCTGGCTGTAAAACAACGAGGCTGTCTGGGCTTTCACTGTGATCCCTCTCTCTCGCTCCACCTGAAGTTTGTCCAGGACCTGTTTGTTCTTCTCAGTCTTTGCTATGGCACCTGTTTGTCAATGAGATCAGTTAAGGACTTAAAAAAAAAAAAAAAAAAGNTAAAAAAAAAAAAAAAAATGTCACTTTAGTCTTACTTGTGTAATAAACACTTAAACTGTACTATGGTTCACTGAAATTTGTAAGTCTGTTCTACAAGACATTTTTGCATGCATGACTCTGTGAATCTCTTTCAGATGAGGTCAGTTAAAATTCTTTATTAATGAACTTGATGGAATATAAGAAAGCAGTGCAATGCAGTGGGCACATACCTGTCATCTCCAGCAGCCTGTCAGCCAGGGTGCTTTTTCCATGATCAATATGGGCAATGATGCAAAAATTCCTGATTCTGTCCACAGGGAACTTGGACAAATCAATGGCGTCCTTCAAAACAAAAGGAATAAAACTTAAAAATTCAGTCCAGCTGTTTTGTCTATTTGTAAATGAGTAAAGTAAAGAGCCAGAATACCACATATTGAAACTTTAGGTACTCAATTTTTGTTTTTTGGGTAGCAGTGACGGATTATTTGCTGTCTTTTAGGAGTTTAAGGTCTCCCTTACACATGGAGCACCTTGAATCAGGGTTGTTTTGGACTTAGGTGAAATTATGTAGAATTAAAGATGAGTAACAACACAAAGTGACGGTAATGTTTGCCAGTTTACAGTTAAGCTACTTGTCATTTACCTTGTCGGCTTGTGTGCTGAGCATTTTGGAGATGGAGAACAGGGGTAGCCTCTTCATCCAACGGTGTCTAAACATTGTAACGTTATGAATCATGTTATAATTTTGGATCTTCCTTCTGTACATTTTGAACTGTAACAGCCGTCTAACCATCGGTGTGTCACACCAACCTCTGACCATACAAATCGACATGTTTTCCTTAAGCTAGCAACCCCGCAGCATCGTATAAGACGCATAAAAGTTAGTTAGCGTTAATTGATGGCATTGATAACATGTAGACTTTATTGTCAAATTAGTGAACGATTTATTCTAAACACACAGCGACCTTCACAAGCACAACAATTACAAGAAATATTAAATTAAAAAGTCCAACATGTAACCGAAGTGCACGAGCCGCTACAGCGCTGCCATTTTGGGGTGACAGGTTACCCGCAAAGAATTCTGGGAAATGTAGTTGAACTTTCGAATCAGAGATGACGAAAAGAAACAAGATAACCACTACCCCGATTTCCGTTTAAACCTACAAAGATGTATTACTTGAGTTTTATAATATTGTAAAAGAAAGGAAAAAAGAATATTTTTTAATTAACCTTCTATTAATCCTTGCAAAATTTTATATACACAAATGCAAATTTAACAGCAACAGCCTCTTTTCTTTTTATTTGAAAATGAATGTTTCCAGTATTCACAGAATTTAGCTATTTCCTTCAATAGAAAAGCCATAAAAACTATGAATGTTTGTCTTTATTTTAATCTAATACATGATATTGAGTCATGAATGTTTTTGCAGGATACAAGAGAACTGGCACTCTGATTGTTTTTGTACTTGAAATAAATAAAAGTTGAAAAAAAAAGATTTGTTTAAATTTAATATTAGCACTTGACAAACTTCTGTTTAGCTTAGTTTAGTTTAGTTTAGTTTATTTATACATAAAAATAAAAAATACAAAATGACATAAGCAGAAAAGGGAATGTGACGGAGAAAATGCAAAAAACCCTCAAGGGGCTTACATGAGGCAATTCTCCAGAACATGCAGGCCACTATTTAATTTATAGAACAATTAGGAAAAGAAAATAAGAAAAAAGAAAAATAATTGATAAAATAAAATAATAATAATAAAAAAAAAAACATTTGAAGTCTTTTCAAATAACTCTGGCAAAATATCAGACTCAGAAGGCAATATGCATGAAAAAAAGAAATCAGAGTAAAAATCCATAAGGATAATTTTGTTGAGAAAGAAATAATCCCTTTACAGCTTTCTTGAACTGAAGAGGAGCCAAATTAATGAAATTAGAAGGCAGGACATTCCATAAGATTGGAACCTCTGTATGCATAACCAAATTTGAAACTGAGCTGTTCGATGAGCAGGAGGCTTGAGTTTACAATGAGTATGAGTAGAATAATTATGGAATTGATAATTAAAGGAATAGAGTTCTTTAAAAGATTGGGGAAGAATTCTATTTAATGACCCATAAACACTTTCAATTTCACAAAGAGAAGACAAAAAATAAAAGAAACAAGATTAAACTTACTCTGATTTCTATTTTCATGTCATAATTTGAAAAGAAATGATGGGGAAAAAAGACAAAAAAAACAAGATAAAATGTAGTAACTTCCAGGTTCACTTATGCCATTCAGAGCAAACAAATGTGTAATGAAAACAAATGGCCTGAAAGAGAATTTTTGTAAATAATCTTTAGTGAAATTTGTTCCAAAGGCCCTTTGAACTTGACATTGACTGCTTAAATTGCAATTTCACTTTAACAAAATTGGCTGAATTGCATTTTTCCAGTGAAATTTTAATTAACTTATCATTAACATTACCTTTCTAGCACAGTATATCTATGCATAACGTAGGTTATAGTCTGAACCCAACACACAAAATTAAGATGGGAATAATGCCATAATATACAAATTCATTTGGAAAAACACATAAACATCAAGTAAGATAAATCATCTTGTCATATAAAAATCTTTGGGAATACTTGGACAGCGGAAGTCCCGCCTACTCAACCTGCCAGATGAAGGATAAAAATGGGTCCCGGTTTCTATGACAACAAAGCTGCCTCATGCACAAGAATAAATTACTGCTTCTCTTCTTTTTGCAACCAGAGATTAAGCCTGTATATCTCAAATTGGTCTTGAAACAATTGGGTTTCATCTAACACTTAACCATATGATTCATATTTTCAACATTTCATGTCACTGAGTCTTTTGAATCATAATTTGAGAGGGACTCGGGGTCCAAATCCTTATGTACCTTGAGTCCACATCTTTTGTGGGTTTGAGCCAGGGTGATTTTACAAGAGTGCACAGTCACTTTTTGTGTTATTGCACTGCACTACAATCAAATAAATCTCATTTAGCTGTGCAGGCTCTATATCACTGTCTAATTTAAAGTAGCAGCTTGAAGGGATTTTTTTTTTTTGCTTTAAACAGCATCAGATTAGATTTTTCGTTCTTTGAATTGAAAGATCATTGTAGAAACATGTAGCCTGTCACTCATTTTTAATATTTCAGTTAAATAAATTTTAAATGATCCTCAGTCATGAAGATTCCAGAAAGCACCTCTGCTATGTTTATGTTGTTCTTCAGCAGATACCTCACATTCATTAGTATTGATTTCTGTCAGGTTACAGTCTTTGAGCAGCTGAATAGGGACGGCTTGTGGTGGATTGAGTGTATAGAACTTACGTTGGTATTTGTACAGCCCTTCAGAGATCAGGCCAGAAACTGAAACCTCAGCAAGCACTACAGTTCAGTGCCACAAGGTTTTTGTGGGATCGACCAAGACAGTCATAATGTTAGTCATTGGCAGCATAGGAACATTGCTTGACAGCTTTAAAACTACACTCTTGCTGAAAAAAAGGAGAATAACTGCTAAGCTGCTTCACACATGGTCCAGTGATCTTTCTTTGCAGTTGCAGGTCTGACGTTAGGTTTTATGAACAGTTCTTGTGAAAAGAGCTGAGTTGAGCTAGTCATAATTACTCTTGAGCACAGTTAGCTCCTGTCAAATGTAAGTGGCCTTTGAATCCCTGAATGGTCAGCAGGTGACTTTGTGATGAAGGGCAATTTAAACTCAAAAGTGTTTTTTGTATTCCTTTTATGAAAAAAGCTTTACAATATTCAAGTAGTTTTTGAAGTAAATACAGAAATTATACGACCTCACCATCATGTCAGTCAAAAACCTGACAAAAGAAAATCATGGAGTCATGTACTCAATTCTTAGGGAAACTTTTGAAGGACCATACCACCATTTTGCATGCTTGAGCCTAATATATTCAATTTTCATACACATAAGGTTACTGACAATTATTTCCCAAAGGATAAAACCGTATTTCAGCTTTCCTGATATTTTGCAAAACTTCTTAATCTTTCTTAATATTATACTGTATGTATTATAAATAGTATATACACACACCCACCTTAGAAATTGATGTTTCACCTCTAATAGTTACGCAGCCTTATGAAGTCATGGTCGTTTAAATTTTTCAATAAATGCAGGTCTTCTTTTGGGACTATATTCTCCAGTGGAGACATACGTTCGCTCCACGCTTTTTATTGCGCTTAAATGCCAAAATTATATAACTTTGAAAAAAAAAAACTCTGAATATACGTCTTGTTCGTGATGATGGATTACCTATCCCAAGAACGTTTCAAGTATCAACAAGTTGATTTTAATAGCGTACCAGAATGAACTGAAGCCATTTTTTTAATTTTTTTTTTATTTTTATTTAACTCTCCGTTCCAGTAGTATGCTTTAGGAAATGATTGTCAGTAACCTTACATGTATGAAAATTGAATATATTNGTTCCAGTAGTATGCTTTAGGAAATGATTGTCAGTAACCTTACATGTATGAAAATTGAATATATTATTTTTTCATATTGAATATAGTTTAACATGCAAAATGATGGTATGGTCCTTTAATGCCTGGATTTGGCTATTATTTGTCACAATCTTAATTAATATAGCCCTTCTACTAAAATTTTGGGCAACACACGCCTGGGTGGAGCTGAAGTGAGGCTCTTTGAATATGTAGATCTCAGTACAGTTGTATTTTTCTTGGAGCCAGTCGAACTACAGATTTAATGTGTTTCCAGAAATGCTCCCTTGTTCACTCACCTTGTTCATATTCTTCACGATAAACATTCAATAGGCAGCTTAGACTTGGCATTATGGAATATTTGCAGGTATAACATTCGTCTTTTGGGGTAACAGTGTAGCTTTACATTGATTTTTTTAGCAATACTTGGTGAAAAAGCAATGGACAGTACAATTATTTGAAGGTACAATTATAGTACATCAATTTTGCACTTAGATTCTGAACAGTAGGAGGAGCAATTTCAGGCACAATCTTAACCTAGATACCCAGACCTTGAAATTAAGCTCTGGTTTGTACATGTAGAAGTGACTTTAAAGGACCATGCTGGTGATTTTGCTTGTTTAATCCCAATAAATACTCCCCACGTATATGATATGTTACTGACAACCATTTTGTAAAAAACATAAAACTGTATTTTAGTTTTCCTCTTATTTTTCCAAATGCCCTAATACTTCTAAAGCAAATGTTCAGGTGATATACGCACTTTAAAATTCAACATCTCCTGGGACTATATTACCTGGCAGAGACATACTGTACAATTTCTTCTATGCAGCTCCATGCTGACCTGGTTAAATTAAGTAACTCTGACAAAAAATAAGAAAGACATTTGGTTCACTGTGATGGATTACTTATGTCAAGAAAAGAAAAACTTAATCACGTCAACAGTGATTCTATTTGAAACAGACCTTTTGACTGCTCTGAAATTAAAGTACTTCAATGCTGCATCAGCTCCAAAAAAAAAAACCAAAAAAAAACAAAAAAAAACAAAAAAAAAACACTAGATGTAAAGAATTGAAATATGTGTTTTATTAGAAACTGTGCACTGAATCAAGCATCCACTTTTTGAACAATCATTTTATCTGGAATGTTTAAGATATTATTAGAATGTTGGAGAAAATTTAAATAAAAAGTAAAGAAGGATATTCTACAACATAACTTGTAAGAAAAATAAAAGCTAGATTTTAAGCTCCATGCAAGATCTGATTTAACAATTAAATAAAGTGAAACAATATTGATGTGAAGCAAAATCATCTCACTTAATAAAAAATAAAGTAGAATAGCACATGTGGCTACTGATATGGGGCTGAACATTATTTGATTTCATGGTACATTTATACCAGAGACTACTTATGGTGCAATAGTTATGTCTTAACTTTGCACTTCTAAAGTTTTTACAGAATCGGCTCTCTGATAGCTCTTATTGTCTCCAAACTTTAGAACTACAAAATAAATCTATAATGTTAAAACTGTATTATGTTTTGCACTGATTCAAAAATTTGCTCATTTTTCTCCATTTTATCACAATTCAGTTTGAGTTATTGTAGTTCAGTCAATGTTAGATTTTCCAGTTTTTAATGCCATGTGCAAACTAAAACTTTCTCAACAGCTTCTAACTTAGATTTTATTAAAAAGATGATCATTTTGTATTGTTGGCTAGCTGCTTTGGGTCCTCTAACCCCTGTGCAATAATAAATATGTATTCTGATTATTAATGATATTCCTATGATTTTGACTGTGCTTCTTTTTTCAGTTTTTTTTTTTTTTTTTTTTTNTTTTTTTTTTTTTTTTTTTAATGGAATTACATAATACGAGAACCGTATATGGCTTTAAAGTTTCTGTGTACAACATAAATATAATTTGAAAAGTCTCAGATCCTGATCTGTCTCATTTAGGTTTTCACACCAGAGACACTGGCAGAAAAATGCTACTAAAGAAACTTCCACATTTAATTCATTCAAATGTATACTGCCTCACAGCAGCCCTACATGTATAAACCCTATCCTTCTCTCATCTTTAAATGGTTTGAGTGATCACGGAATGTGCCAGAAACATCCACTGACTGATAATGAGCTAAAATTGTAATGGCTGACACGTCTATTAGTGCCACAGCACTGTACACAAATGAATTTACACTGTGATCCAGAATAATTACCACCTAGAAACCTTAGAAACCTTTAGGAAACTCTCTAATCATTCAATAAGAGGCTGTAATACATACATTTAAAACAGGTTTAAAGGTGTACGAAACATTTTAGGATTGTATACAATTACATCCGCACAGTAGCAACTGTGTATTTTTGATTGTTGTGTAGCAATTAGCTTATCAAATGATGAAAAACTCTGTGAATTTTTTTTTTTTTTTTTTTTAATAAATTGTTTTGGACAGAGAACTGTTAATTTTTCTTCTTGAGCTATGGTTTCCATTCCTTTATATATTATTTTTACTGCTGTAAATTAAGTATTTTTGGCAGAATGTGAATTGTTTCAGCTGATAATGTTACTACGCAAGAGTTTTGAAACATATTAAGTCAGATGCTCTTGAAAGTACTATTATGACGAATAACACAGCGCATCTTTCCACGCTGCACATTCAAGCATTTGAAAATGTGTTTAATTCAGTTGTGACAGACTATTGTGAGTTAATATAACTACATCAGACTTCAGTCACTCAGGAACTGAAAGGCCCTGCAAGCTGATGTTTTCAATTATTCTGGCTGATTAGCTCTCTGCGGTGGTAAGAGGTGGGCGGAGCCTATGCTGGAAGTTCTCAAGTCACCAATCAATAAACGTGATTCTGAGAAAACCTTTAATCAGCTGTATCAATTGAAAACACCTGGGGATGCAGGGACTTTGACCTTAAAGGACCATACTGGTGATTTTGCATGTTTGAGCTCAATATATACAACCTGCATACACGTTAAGTTACAGACGACCATTTCTCAAAACATATTACTGAATTTCAGCATGCTATTAAAATCAACTTGTAGAGACTTGAAACATGTTTGAGATAAGTAATCCATCACAGCTAGCACGACATCTATTACACTTTTTGTCAAAGAAATTTTATTTAACCGATCCGAGCTTCACATAAGACAATATATATATCTCCACTAGACAATATAGTCCCAGGAGAAGATGGCTTTTATTTAGAAATTAAAAAACAACCATCCTTTTTACATTCGGACGTATGTGTTAGCAGGTGAAACATTGAATTTTAAGATGAATGTATCACCTGAACGTTTGATTTCAAAAGATTATAGAGGATTTGGCAAAATAATAGGAAAAGTAATTTACAGTTTTATGTTTTGGAAATTGGTTGTCAGTAACGTAATGTGTATGCAGGTAGTATTTATTGGGCTTAAACATGCACAATATGCTGGCATAGTCCTTTAAATTATAGAGTTTTCAAAACTAACAGATTGTGTTTCCATTGTAATTGATTAAAATTTCTTTTTCTTTCTTTCTTTCTGCAATACACTTTCATCAGTTTTTCATCTTATAGATTTCTCCAATATATGCTGAGTGAAGCTGGTACAGTATATATCACGACTTACAGCCTTTTTTGGCTTTGACTGGTTTAATACTTCTAAAAATTAGAATTGAGCCCCATATCAGCAGTTATCACAGATAAAACAACTTCTACACTGTAACAGTATAATACATGTGTATTTTTGCATTGGCTTGGACAGAAAAAAAAAAAAAAAAANAAAAAAAAAAAAAAAAGATTCAGGCTGCTCATAAAAGGCAAAGAAATAAAGGTTCAGTCCCCTCCCCATCAAAGAAATTGGGATGATGCAATATCAAGATAATGGTCATAAACCAGCAAAATGTCAACACAGTTAGAAATAATCTTAAATAACATTTTTGTGTCAATGCAGATGCATTAAGTCTTCATTTGATTAGTACGTACAGTGGTCACGTAACTGGAAATATACTTTCAAGGAAAAATGCACTGTAATCGAAGTAATCACACAATATGTCACCATGAAACCATGAATATAAATATACATACACATTTACAAAAGCCAGGTTTTCCAAAAGTGCTGCAGACAGCGATGTAGAAAACAGGAGGACAGAGGATCACGCTGTCCAGAACTTGAATCTGCAAAGGTACATGTACGCAGCTGCTGGAGGTATTTGGTACATCTTTTAGTCCTCAGACAAGAACCCATTCAACTGGCCTCTAATAAGATGGGACCATATCTTTTATAATGGGTTCTCTGTTTAAGTAGGTGGCCCAGTAGACAAGGTTGAAGGTGCCAAAAAGAACCGGAAACAAAATCCTTGACATCCTGTCAATTTTGCTGACGCTGTTGAATGTCTTCTTGGCATCTTGGGCTTTGCTCTGTGTTTGGGACTTGTTAAGATCTGCAGCTCCACTTTTGGCAATTGTTGGAAGCGTGCTGGAGTCCTTGGTAATATTTGGCGCATAGCTGGCTACGGCTACAGCATAGGCGTTATTCTTCTTAACAACGGACGCCCTCTCTTTTTTCTGTTGAAGAAGTACAAGGATTAGGAGCACTGGACAGGAGACGCAACACCATTATTTTAAAGATATATGTAAATAAAGAATACTTAAAGTCAGAATAAACAGCAACAAAGACGGTCATCAAGCTTATGATTGATAAGGAAACTGTAATGCTCCACAGTTTTGTGTATTGGAACAATTTTATGATATCCACAGCTAGACTGATAATCGTATATATACCACAAGTTGGAGGAATTATGAAAATAATGTTTGCTGAAAATCATATCAAATTAAAATTAGGCCTGGATATTATTTGAACATTACAATGCAGCCTGAATGAGCTTAGCTCAGTATTACTGTAGCAAAACTCTATTTTCTGTTAAAAAGCAGCACATCTATCAGTTATTTTGTACATAAATAAATGAATCAGCATTTATATAGCTTGTCATTTTTTTTTGTTGCATTTATATAACCATGTTTCAAATCCATTTCTTGTTTGTATAAGATAAGATTACGTCTGACAGCATTATCACAGTGAGACACTTGGTTGTCCGCCTGCCTGAAGCAGTTTAAGGGTTAAGTGGTTGGCTCGAAAGGCACATCATAGTAATTTCTATGAAGAGTGCATTGCTGCCACTTCTACTGTCGCTTTCAGGCCTAAAACAATTTCTCTTTACTAGTACAAGAGGTTTAATCATTGGTCTTCCTATCTCAAGCTTGCCTCCAGCCTGTCACGACTGCCATAGTCCCATGGCTGGCGATATATAAGCACTGCTGCACAGATTGGAGTTTGAAGTATACTAATATGTCTCAGAGGAATAGCTGCTTGTTTGTTGGTCTAACATGGTCTAACAATATATAGTACCTGTTGTCGGTGCTAAAAGAAACATTTTAAAGCATAATGACTCTCAAAAACACAAGACCCTGCTCATTTTATCAGTCACAACTCATTTAGTACCAAAGTGACAAAAGTGACCCATCGGGAAAAAATAAGAAGCAGGCAGAAATATTAATAAGCTTATAGCCTAAAAACTGGTTCACTTTGAACGGAAACTTCATTATTTCATAATGTCACATCATGTTTTGTGTTTTTAGGTAAGAGAAAAGTGTGCATTAATTAACATAACCTCCACTTAATCATAATTTCTTTTATTGCGCTTTCCAGGTAATATCAATCTGTATGTTGCACGTGTTTTTGCTACTGGAAATGCTCAATTAAAAAACGCTTTTTATGGTTTAGCTGGAATGCATTTTGCCTCAGATGACATCATATCAGCTGTTGAGGCTTTTTGTTGAACAGCCTAGAATAAATTCTCCCTGCATCATTAGGAGATTATGTGGAGAAAACGTAACAAATGCAACACTCCTGAGTTAGACCTTTCAGTGACAGGCTCAGAACTTATCAATCAAGCTTTACAGAAACGCACAGAAGAGTGCAGCTTTTGCCCTGAATAACTTGATGAGCCACATGTATGTCCAGCATTTATATTTATCTATGCTCATTCTTCTGATTTTGTGCTTTGCTTCACTCCATTTCTCAGTTCCTCTTGCACCAGGTAGAAATCCTTGATTGTCAGTTAAATAAAGGCTTATGCCATTTGTCCACTCAAAGATGTAACATAAAGGGGTGGAAACATTTACTTTTTTTTTTTTAAACAAATGGACCAAATAAAAGTGTTTGCAACCAGAGCAAGTGTTGTGTCATTTTGTACTTTTCTGATTTTTACCTTTTATTTTTTTTTTGCTTTCCCGACCTAAGTCAGCTAAGTAGCTTTATAACTGTGCTCTTGGGCTCTTCGGATTGTTAACGTAGCCATTAAGACTGTCACTGCTTCCGTAATGGCTCTGCTTCTAACAAATGCTTTTACAGCTAAGTCTCCATTCTGCAAGAGCGGCCTTCCCGAGCATACAGTACAATCCTAACGGGTTCTGTTTGAAAATGGAGCCTGTCAAAAGACGTGCTTTTTTTTTTTTCCTCATTACCTTGTCATTCACCACACTCTTCCCATCCCAAGCCCAGCCACGCTTTGTGAAGTAATTGACAGTGGCAAACTCAATCAGAGCCGAGAAGACGAAGGCGTAGCAGACAGCGATGAACCAGTCCATGGCGGTGGCATAAGCAACTTTGGGAAGGGAGTTTCGTGCACTAATACTCAGCGTTGTCATTGTGAGAACTGTGGTTACACCTGCAAATACACAAAAAGCAAAAGTGAGGCTCGTAAGAAAAGAGGCTGAGCAAATTGATTGACTGTTAACTTCAGCATGCTACATGAATGCTGAACACTACACATAATACCATGCGGGAATTATTATACTGTGTACATAATGAAGCTCTTTTTCTCTGTTGTGCTGTCCATTTGTTGTGTTTCTATGGGGAAATTAAAAATTGTAATGAAGCAAGCAGGACGGGGGGCAACAAAGGCACGATTACTAGTGCGTACTACTGAGCTTAATGCTCGAGTGCAAAGTGATGCATCAGCGGTTTAGAGCAAAATGGGGTGTTAAAGGTTTTCATATTCAAAACATGGGAATCATTAGTACTTTTACAGCAAAATTTCTTCTTTCAAAGCTCTGCGGCACTTTCATCATTTTGCATCACAGCTTTAATGAGTCTTTTGGGTGTTCGCATTTTTTTTTAAACTTTGTTTAAAGTTGTACATGTGATTCTTCTGACCATCAGATGGAGCTAAAGAAGAGCTCTCCAGTGACCTTTTTTTTTTTTTTTTTTTANTTTTTTTTTTTTTTTTTTTAAGTTAATGATGCCTCTGATGCCTTTTCAACTAAATTTGATATTGTGATTAAAGCTGACAGATAAGCATTTTGTTCAGGACAATCAAATGAAATCAAATCAAAACAATAAATCTTTTTTTTTCTCACTTGTTTTACTTACAGTGTCTCTATCACTCTTTTATTCTTAAAAAAAAATCTGCTCCTTAATAGAGAATAATACAAAACCAGACATTTGATTATATTTTGAAGCACATCCAGATTTGGGATCTGTATACAGGAATCAGGATATTACTCAACATTTTTGCCTATTTCTTGAAAACTAAGACCATGATCTTAACAGAGGAAAAAAAAAAAAAAAAAAAAAGCAGGCCTATGATGGACTATCAACATGTCCACTTTAGCCCAGATATTGATCTGGATCTGGAAGATAAAATTAAATGCTCTGACAGGGGTCACATTTATGGCATCGCTGTACATTAACAAATAAGATTAATAATGCAATTATACCAATGTGAAGCTTAGATAAAGCTGATTCAGCAGGATAAACGGTTTTGATATATTTTCAATATAGATCCGGAACATTATGATTTCCATAATATCATTTGTAATGAATTTTCAAGATAAATCTTTTTTACACATTTTCTTAGTGCCCTCTACTTAGTTTTTACTCCACTGACCTTAAATAATACTTTAGAGTTCTTCTGCCCAACGACAGTCTACTCTTGACTTTTGTACCTTTTTTCTTTCTTTCCTCAAACTGACCACTCTTAGGTCTCTGTTATTAGTTCCACTTGGCCTACAAACAGGTTCAGCAATAGCTTGTCCAAATGGATTAAAAACCACTGAAGCCTATAGGAAATGTTTTCTTCTTTCCTTTTAGCCACTTTCCTCTTGTGTCCACCATTTGTCATCCATTTTCAGCCCCTTTCTGGAATTGTCCCCATGTGACAAAGCTGATCTTAACAAAGCAAGGAGCAAATAACCCAAAACCATCACATTTGATTCGGGATCTCACATGCAAATTCTCTGGACTTAAATTCCTTCAATTCCATTAGGAAATAAGATATATGAGTAAGCTTGGTGAAAGGCAGACCAAAGGCAGACACTTACCAAATACAGTCCTGGCTGGCACTGATTCTCTATTCAACCAGAAAGACACTTGGGAGAGAATAACTGTCATGATGCAGGGGAGGTAAGTCTGGATGACAAAATATCCAATCTTCCTCTTCAGATGGAAATGAGCTGTCATGACTGTATATTCACCTGCGGAGACAAGAGTCAGGGTCACTTTAAAGCAACACCACCACTTCTTCCACTTAAAAGTATTTGACATGTGACTAGTTTTAACGTTAATTAATGTTGCGATATACAATGGGATCCAAAAGTCTGGGACCACATTGAAAATCTGTGATGCTTTCTATGTAAATCTGGAAATAATCAGAAGCTGTTGGGAACGTTGTCAAATCATGCTGGGATAACTTGGGTCATCAGATTTTGCACAAATTTGTGGAGTCCATGTCAGCTGGAGTGATGCTGTCATTAAAGCAAAAGGGGGGCGTACCAAATACCAAGATATTCTGACAATCATGGACATTTTTCAAACATTCAACTTTTCACTCAAATTGTTAAGATGATATTATCATTTGTAATGAAAAATCTTGTATTAAAGTCAAAAAGAATGCAAAATAGAAGCATTTTCTCAGTGGTCTCAGACTTTTGGACTCCACTGTAAAATCTTCTTTTCTGCTTTATTAATGGAACTCATAACCCACTGATAATATACTTAAAGCATCAGATACCAAGAATAAAATTAACTTATCTTCCAGGGGAAAAGTTATTCATCTTTATCATAATTATCGAATATAACAATCTACAACATTTAAGGTTGGTCAAGGCCTATTGTAAAATTTAAACATGTTATTGCTAAAAAAAAAAAAAATATNAATTTTCCAAAGGAGAGAGAGAAAGACAGAGACAGAGAGAGAGAGAGAGAGAGAGAGAGAGAGAGAGAGAGAGAATCAAAACACAGATGAGAGAATCTAGAAAATGTCCATAAATCAGTTTTGCAGTTATTTCAGCAATTATTTCATGTTGCATCTCTATGATTCTTCGTCAGTTTTCAACTCACCCTGTAAAAACATCAAGAATGTAATTCTGCATGTTAGCATACAAGCTAAATATATGCATAGGTTCTGGAACTAAGATGAATTAATGTTACAGTTTAAATTATGTATACAGATACATCATAAGCAATTTTTAATTGTTGCTATGACCTTATCAAAGTTCAGTCATGACAAAGGTTTTTTGATTAAAAATATAATTGTAAAAGTATTAACAATATGCCAGATTGGGTCATTTTTTCCTCACCTGCACTATTCACATAATTACTGCTTTTTGGGCTATATGAATTTATTTCAAAAATTCTAATCCAATCAAAAACAAAAACTATAATAAAAAATGATTCTCCAAGATGTAAAAAGGAAAGGTAGCTGTCTGTAAAGTCAGTGACGACTGAGTGTATGAGTCAGAACACCAAGATTCTGCTGCGTCCTTCTGTCCGCTCTTCTGCACAGGAAGTGGTGTTTTATACAGAGAAAATATCACAGAAGATTTCTCTCTCCCATTTAAAGCTTAAATGTCAAACTTTATATCAATAACATCTTTTGTTCGGCTTCATTTCATAACTTACATCAGCACCACATTTTTTTCATATGGAGATCATACAGGTTGCAGCTTTACAACACCAAAGCTGTCTGAGATGAGATTAGAACAGTCCTACTTAAGCTGATACAGTAAGAGAACACTTTTGTGTAATAATCCAACCACATGTACATATGAAATTACAATGTCTATGAAATTAGACAGTGTAATTTCATATCCTAATAGCTGACGAGGCCATGAAATAGTGCCAATGCTGCATTAGCATTCAGGCCTTCCAAATGGAAGATATGTCAAAGGGAAGCCAAGATTAGACACGAGAAGAAAAAGATGCGTTACCCATGGCAACAGAACAGAGAAACATAGTCATTTGCTGCGATGCTGAAATGAAGGCCCTGATACTTGGCAAGAGGAAAGTCCTTTTCAGTGGGAGGGGGAGGGGTGTCAATTCCATGGATTAATCCCAAAAGATTTTTTTATTCCCTCTTTTTTGAGTGCAGTAGTGTGTTGCCTGCATTATTGGCAGTTCTTGCTCTCCATAACCACAAAGACACACACTCACAAACACACACAGTCACACTCAGGCATTGGAATTTAGAGAAATTAAGCAAGTGCACTCTCAGTACCTTATGGAGCTCTATATCGTCTATAATTTAATTTGCATGCCAGCCCTTACGCCTGAGTTGCGGATGGGGGGAGGATGTACAAGCAGAATGCATGAGATGTGGCTGAATTTTCTCCAGAGAAGCCTGTGATCACTTCACTGAGAGAAAAGACAGTAATTATTGCATGAAGATGATAATCGTGTCACAGTCACAGATGTAGAAAACATGGTTTCCTGCTAAGATCACTGAGTATGTCAGTCCCACAGGATTAGCTGCACAGCACAAGCTGTCCAATGGGGGGCACGGACTCTCAGAGCAGACAGCGAGCTCTGCAAATGGAGCCTTCATGAGGATTAACGTTCACTCAGACACGTCCACAACACTTCCTCTCTGCTTCATGCCGTTCTTTTTGTGCTTTTAGTAGCATTTTAAAATGCAAGCGGTTTTCTTAAACTAGTTGTCCACAATGCCTACATCAGCATGCCTGTTTAGCAGACATTATAATAAATGATAAAGTAGAATTTTAGAGAACCTCCTTCCCCCCAAAAAGTTATTTTCTAAAAAAAAAAAAAAAAAAAAAAGGATTGTTGCTTAATTGTTTTTGTTTCTCATTGATTCTCATCAAAAAATACATACATACAAAAGCCAATCAGTTTGAACCAATTTTAACACAAATTTCATGTCCCCACACTTCCAAAGTTGTTGTATTTCCTGCTCTCCAAAGAAAATTTTCCTCTTAGGGATTGTTGAAATTTTATGCATTCCCTGGATTTGCTGCAATTATTCAAGGTTTTGAAATTAACTGTTTAAAATTTCAAAACCTGAATAACTGAGGTATGTTTATGGTATCATTTTAAAGCAAACACTCTGAAATTTCATGTGGCGTGTTTATTTTACTACTAGCCTGAACATAGTTGAGATAATAAAGAATTAAATGAAAAATGGTAATTTTTTTTTCATTTCACATTTCAAATGGAGTCGGCCAGTCATCATATGAACCAGATTCACAGGTTTGTTTTTTTTTCTCCAACATGCCTGCAGTGTCTGTACCAAGTTTTAAGTTGATAAAATTGGCTCTGCAATAGGATTTTGGGCAACATTAAAAATATATTTTTGCAACTTTTTTTCAGTTTAACATAAAAAAAAAAAAAAACTCAGGCTATCAGCGCTTACAACTTGTTACTCCATTGACCTTCAGAAAAAATGCCAAATTGCTATTTATTATCCTCGAAGTAATAAAAAATGTATTGCTATCCAATTATCCCCATTATTTTTAGCATTATTGAGTTGTACACATTTTTAATGTTCAAACTAAACACATATCCCAGACTTTTTTTGTTTAAAAAAAAAAAAAATTTCTTCTAATATATTAAGAAAAATATAACATTAAAATNTTTTTTGTTTAAAAAAAAAAAAAATTTCTTCTAATATATTAAGAAAAATATAACATTAAAATTAAGCATATAATGATATATTATGTATGTTAGAGAAAAATATATTCTTGCAATATACCTTATGTATTATCTTTTTGACCTTTGCCATACATTTACAGGTTATGTAGTCACTTGAAAGCCTTTCTGTTCTCCTGTTGTGGGTCATGAACTCTTTAAATGTATGCAATATATATATTAATACTTCATGCAGCGTTTTATGCTGCATGAAGTGAACCTGCTGTGGGGACATCATGTTTTACAGTAGTTTTTTGTCTTAATGCACACTGTTACACAAAAATGTATTTTTTATCAGTGAAAATAAAGGATGGCATTTGTTATTTCTTCGGACATGGTTATTTACGTCCACTTTCAAACACAAATGGACATAAACATGTGACAACAATGTACAGTTGAATAGGGGAATTTCTATAAGAACGTGTTTATGTTTCAGTGTGAAGCACTAAATGTGAAGTGATGCACCAGTGAAGTCTGAGCGCGCATTCATTGGTACCAAATGACCTAGTTTGCACAAACGCTACACCAAACACTGACACACAGTAATAATGAATGATTAATTTACCATCAGCCAATCAGGAAACGAGGAGCGGCTAGTTAAAGAAGAGAAACAGACATTCTTCCCTCTATTCAGACATCATACAGCACTTAACCTAGATACGAGCATTTAGTGCATATAAAGGATATTCTTACTCAAGGAGACTGAAGCAGGGATTCCCTTGATAGTGGAATATACCCACTGGGGAAATACTTCACTGGTAATCCCTGGTGGGAATACTGGTGGAGCACTTAGCTCAGAGATGCAGTTAAAAAGGTTTTGTTTTTTTTTCCTTNAAAAAAAAAAAAAAAAAGTCAAAATGCTACAAACGATCCTAGCTATTGTTTAAACCTGTTTACAGTCACCGTAATTTGAATTCAGAGATGATTTTTACAGTAATGAAAGCAATTTGTTCTTGACCTATTGAGGATTTATTTATAGAGGTTTTAGTCCCTGTGGGCAAAAATGAAGTCTTAGCTCTATGGTATTATCAAGATCAAGGACCCCATAAAGGAAAAATAGAACTTTTCATTTCATGAATGTTGTCTTTGAAAGATTTTTATGCTACAAGAAAGAGTGTCTAGATTTGACACTTTAATGCTACTTTGGCACTTGCACCCACTCTACCCTGAAATAGAGTGGAACTAAAAAAAAAAAAAAAAAAAAAAAAAACAAGTTCTGAGGATGAAAATTGGAGCAGCTGGTGAGAAAATGAGGAGTTAGTGTACATGCTCAGGCACATAAGGAACACCTCTAACACCACAGCAAACCGCCCACGGCGTCCTCTACATTTAAAGTGTGGAAACGATACCCAGTCAGTGTTCTCCACCAGCAATAAACTTCTCCAACTCTCATCGTCTTTCAAAATCATCTATTGCAATGGATTCTTTAGATTTGTCCATACCACAGTATTTACAATTCACATTTCCACACTTTTTTAAAGGGGCACACTGCTGTTTTTGCATGTTTCAATCTATTTTTTTACACACTTAATATAAGTGCTGAACATGTTACCATCCAGGTTTCAGTTCATATCAATACAGTATGAAAATCTAGCTGCAGAGACTTGGAAGTTGCTTATAAATAAGCTATAAGAGGGATAATGTGGTCTTTAATATGTCAACAATACATAACCGTTGAACACCAGTGCAGTTGAGGCAGGCATAATTTTGAAAAATCTTCCTGGTGGTTCATTCAAATGCATATTTGGCATAATCATTATCACTATGTGATACTACTGAGTTTCAAAAGCTATTTCAGTCAGGTTTTCTCCAGCTAAGTAATATTACTAAAATTAGATCAGTCATGTCTCAGCTGCACAGAGACTCGTGCAGATTTTCATGTCGTCTCATCTCGACTAATGTAATGTTTACTTCAGGCTCATCGGGATTTACTTCCCAGCTCCATCACACACCTTTCAACACATCACAAGCCTGCACATCACATTCGATCATCAAGCAGTGGTCCCTTTGCTATTCTTCTAAGCCGTGATGTTGGCTGATATTGTGGAATTAATCCCCTGAAGGGTTAAATTGTCATGCTTCTAAATTCCCATATTTTAATTGTGTGCACTTTTAGTTTCCCTCATTCTGTTTCATTTTACATCTTGCTTGTCTTAAACACGCTGTCACTTCTATTTTGAAAAGAGCCGTGTAAATAGTTTTTAATTAGAATCAAGTTTCCATGGCAACATGTAGTGAGGTGACTTGGGTGTTTATTCTGTTTGGTGGTTCTCTCAGGTGTGTTTTAGGTCCTTCATGGTTCAACTCAAAACTTAAGCTCTCCCACATTCATATTACTGATAATAACCTAAAAAAATCTTTCACATTAACTTTAGTAATAAACTGTGTTACAACATAGCCTCAGGAAACGCCACCTTCTGATTGGCTGGCAGGTGTCTGTTAAAATCTTACATCAGAACACCTTTGGGTTAAGAGTTTAACCACCAATCTAAATCAGTGCTCATGGTATATCAAATGGCAGGTAACCACAGCAACAGCACATCTTCTTGCTATGTTGCAAGTTAATCTCACCAGTGAAAGGCCAAAGCATGGCTTTAACTGAAGTGAAACAAATATACAGATTTGTATGTTCATGTTGAAATATTTGTAATGCTTTAATTTGCAAAAAACAAATCTTTCCTACCTATTTGCTGTTGCTGCAGCACTGCTGTGCCCATGGAGTGAAAACAGGCCATTTTTAATGCTCCCCCTCCCAAAAAGCCTACTCTAGCTGGCAATAGGACAGATGCTAGCCTAGCCAACACTCATGATGGAAACAAATGGGTTCATTGTATTAGATGCATTCCTTTTGGCATGAGCCTCAAGTTTTGCACCTTTGACAATGTTCAATACATACGACAAAGCTATAAAAATAATTGAAAATAACTAAAAGCATATGTCCCCTTTAAAACTGAAGACAATTTGGACACAGTTTCTCTTTGTTGCCTGTGGTAAGAGATCATGGTAGTATACAGTAGAAGTGATTAAAAAAAACTACATGGTGTCCTGATACATGAAAATAACTGATGAGGAGACAAAGAACACAGGAGATTTTAATGTGTCCAGTTTTGCTGAATCAGCCGCCAGTAACTTATCACAAACACACCCACCTCATCTCTTTGAATTGATCTGCAGGCTGTTTAAAGGCATTCATATTCACATTCTCTCTATATGCTGACGTCTGCTTTGCTGCTGTTACTGCTGCTTGACAAAAGCCTCCTCCAGCCCAGCCTCCACCTGTTTTGGCTCTGCTCTGTTTGTACGCACCCTGGAGGGGGTTTATTTCTAAGTTAATAACCATTGGGGGATTATTTGCAATGCTCCCTGCATGTTATTTATTGCACTGCTATGTATTGCATGCTGCTGTGCTGTGTCACCACAGCAGGAAGCATCCCCAAGATAGAACCACATCGAGGAGTTCATTTGTATTTCCATCTCAATTTTTATGTCTCTGACAGGAGTGTTCCTGAGTAAAACATGATGAAAAACCAGATAGAAATGGGAAATGAATGATGAACAGCACAAGCCTGTTATTAGCTTTCCTCTCCTAAGAAGAACTAAAGAACTCAATTACAGCCACTCTCTTATTTCAAAGGCTGTAAAGTTACCAAAAATTTAGACCCTGGGATTCTTTACCGATAATTACATATCCAAAGTAAATCAAAAATAAGTCCACAATCATCAGGTATATATGCATGATTTTGACCTCTATGGATAGCCAGTAAAGTTGGGACCTGCACATTACGTTAAGTAACCTTGTCACTATTACAATGCCAAAGACAATTGAGCTGGAACAGATGGGAATATAGATATATATATATATATAGATATAGATATAGATATATATAGATATAGATATATATAGATATAGATATATAGCCTTCTTGGAAAATATATATGTATACATATATTTTTTTTTCAAGAAGGCTATATCAAAGGCTATATAAAATATATATATATATATATATATATATTTGTCCTTGCCTATTATAATAATGATCCATTTGAAAAAAAAAATGCAAAAAAAAAGAAAAAACTCAAATAAAACTCCCTGACAACTGCTGTATCAAATGCATTGGAAGTACAATAAAGTAGATCCATTTTATAAAGGTACTAGTGAGGATGTAACCAAAATGTCCCAAATGTGGTTTCGACCCCTGACAGGAAATTACACTGCAAAAAAAAAAAGAAATAAAAAAGGGTTCTATCTGTTGCATTTAGCTTTGATCCACATTATTTCCCCTGCATTTCCTTACTGCAAAGCATTTCTCTGGAGATTCCATCTTCACACTTCGAGGTATCCAGTGTATTCTATCTCATCCATCCTTGCACTTGCACAAACTAGACTAGAAGAACACATCACTCTGCAATCTGGTCCCCAGTGGCTCCCTGTAAATATGCGTATTTATTATGATGTCTTATTTCAAAAGTATTACAGGCCCTCGTGTCATGAAACCTCTGTGATTTGCTTACTCCTTAAGATATAATCCCCCCTCACATGATGTCAGATTGCCTGTCACTCTCAGTACGTGAATGAAAACAGCTGGCAGCCTCCTCCTTGTCTCTTTAGAACAAGCCGCCTGGCTTCAGACTATCGCAGCGTCTCTCTATTTAAACCCATTCAAGATCCATTTATTTAGTGAAGCTTAAAGCCTAAATTTTATCTCACCTTACCAGCTTTTCCTCTTCACTGACATTTTTCTTTGCCAGCACATAGCAGGTGTCATTCAGTCCTCTCATAACCGCAGACACACAGAAACGCTCACTGTATAGATCTGTGCACACACACACTGGCCTCTTTTCTTGGCATCTGTGTCACTGTGTGTGCTAGTTCTATTTTTGCTCTTCATTATCTTGTTTTACTTAACTCTGTTTTTCTTTGTCTTGTGTGCTCTTTGAATTGATGCACTTAGTAAAAAAACTTGTATAAATAAATTTAAACTTGACAGCTGATTTTCTTTGATAGAACTTCTTTCTTTTTCTGTGGTGTTCTAACAGAGGCAGCAAAACTTCAATGCAATGTCTGCTGTATTTTTTTTGTTTTTTACAGCAACATTTCTTTTCTTACATTTGCACAATTTCTAAGGTATCCCTTCTCTTCTTACATGCCAGTTTGTACATGTTTTGTCACCTCATTTTCATTTTTAAACTTAGTTTTGCTTTTCTGCTTCTCATTACAAACTAGAAACACTACATATACAGCTTGTCAGTTCTCTAAAATGCCACTCAGAATCTCAGCTTTCGTTTCCCATGCCTCTTAGTCATACCTGAGTTAATTATACTGTCAACTAATGAGCTTGCCACTGTTGGATACACTTGCTAATGTTTCCTTCCTGGCTCCATTTGAGCAAAATGCACCATTTTCAGTGCACACTAAGTTATTCCCTTCCTGGGCTCAGATCATACATTTTCTTTGTCATTTCATGCACCACTGTGCTTTGGGGAGACAAGCCTCTGTCTTTGGGCACCAACATAAGACACTGGAATCACTGAAGAATACAGCAGCCATTCATTTCTTCTCAATCTCCTCTGTTTGTGTTTTTGACAGCTACAGCTCGCAGATGTGCTCCCTTATGTTCAGGTCTGCCTTAACAGCTCTCATTCTTCCTCTCTCTGTCTGTTTTTTGTTCTTTTTTTGACATCTTAAAATTAATTTTTTTTAGAAGTCAAATATTCTCTATCCAGCTTCTGAAATGCAAAAAAAAAAAAAAAAAAAAAAAAAAAAAAAAATAGCACAGCGTTTGAGTGTGTTCACCAAAGAGAGCGGTGGAAAAGCTCAGCAGCAGCTCACCTGTCATGCTGCTTTTTGGTTTCCACGCCATGCTGAATGTCGACTAACAAAACACAAAGCAAAGCAGGAAATTCACGATTTATGAATGACAAATCTCTATTTGTCAGGACAACATCAGAAAATCCCCTTTACAGTCTGCAGACTAATAAAGTGAGTAAGAAAATCACAATAACCCTAGCAAGTATTAGACAGCAAGCAATGGCCGCCTCCTCCAGCATGTAGGAGGTGGTCAATTTCAGCATCCACCCAAACAAAATAATTCCACAGTGCGATGTAATGGTGTGGTACATCACACTTTTTTGCCTGATATGAAGATACTGAAGTTTTTGATTTGACTAAATTAGGTAGTCTAAGTATGAGCACATTTTTAGTTTCAGAATAGTGCAGGTTTTTATTGGTGCAGGGTCTATTACAAACAGCTATAGTATGAAACATTCTTTTTTTTTTTTTTNTTTTTTTTTTTTTGTCACTGATTGTTTTCTCCACCAAGGAGGTTATGTTTATGTTTTCACCTACATGTATGTCTGTTGGTTTGTTTGTTTTACAGCAGAATTACTCAAAAAATTATGAACAGATTTTCAGCAAAATCTGAAAGGGTAGAGCCTGGCCCAGAGAAGAACTAATTCAATTTTGGAACCAATCCAGATCCAGGACTTTTTAAAGGATTTCTTAACATTTCCCCCAAAAAAC
>VXCM01005189.1:0-21209 GCA_014773175.1 Lucifuga dentata
GACAGTTAGCTAGCTTCATGAATTTACTCACAATAGAACAGGAAAACTTGACTTAGCATTAGCAGCAGCAGCTAGCTAAGACTGTTAGCTAGATTAGCTTCATAAATTTACTCAGAACAGGAAAAGTTGAGTTAGCATTAGCAGCAGCAGCTAAGAAAGTTAGCTAGGTTAGCTTCATAAATTTACTCAGAACAGGAAAAGTTGAGTTAGCATTAGCAGCAGCAGCTAGTTAAGACAGTTAGCTAGCTTCATGAATTTACTCAGAATAGAACAGGAAAACTTGATTTAGCATTAGCAGCAGCAGCTAGCTAAGTCAGTTAGCTAGGTTAGCTACATAATTTTACTCAACAGGAAAAGTTGAGTTAGCATTAGCAGCAGCAGCTAGTTATGACAGTTAGCTAGCTTCATGAATTTACTCACAATAGAACAGGAAAACTTGACTTAGCATTAGCAGCAGCAGCTAGTTAAGACAGTTAGCTAGGTTAGCTTCATGAATTTACTCAGAATAGAACAGGAAAACTTGAGTTAGCATTAGCAGCAGCAGCTAGTTAAGACAGTTAGCTAGGTTAGCTTCATGAATTTACTCACAATAGAACAGGAAAACTTGAGTTAGCATTAGCAGCATCATTGGCAATGATGCTGGGAACAAATAAGTCCATAACTGTCGTGTTTCTCCGCGCCACCCTTTCTCTTTTTAGAATCCATTTTTCATCTAAGCGCCAAGAAAATTATGANTCCGCGCCACCCTTTCTCTTTTTAGAATCCATTTTTCATCTAAGCGCCAAGAAAATTATGAAAGAATAAAATTGTGTTTGCATAGTTTAAGTTCATTTTAATTAATATTATATTCTGCAGTGCAAAAGTCACCGGCTGGCCCATCTGTCAACGCTCTGTCAACCCATCGTTGTCATGGAGATGACAGGATACTGAATATGATTGGACAGTCAGACATTCTGCTGCTTACAGCGGAGAAAGTGGAGAATTTTGACTCGTTGCGTTGGAGCGATGTCTCGCAGATATAAATAAAAAAATAACGCAAAGAGTGCGACCAAATGTAACAGAGTAAAAATATATATTTTCATAAATATACTCTAGTATGAGTCAAAAGTATCCTGCAATGAAACTACTCAGTAAAGTACAATTTTGTGAAAAAACTTACTTAAGTACATGAGTACAGAGTAAATGGAACGCATGACTACACACCTCTGATTATTGGGCAATTTCATTTCCAAAACTCTTAAAACATAAACCTTTAGTCTAACATTGTTATTTTTAAATGGAAAATCTTCATTTAGATCATCACCAGATGCTGAAATTCCCCATTGAAAGCCATATTATTGTAAATATTTTAGATGAGTCAGCAGTGTTGTGTGGCAGAATTCATGTTTCATCATAGCTGTTAAAAGTAAAATAGCGAAAAACCGGACACTGACAATATTAAAGGACCATACCAGCTACTTTGCATGTTTGAGCCTAATACATTCAATTTTCATACATGTAACGTTACTGACAATCATTTCCCAAAGCATACTACTGGAACGGTGAATTAAAAATGTTTTTCCTACCTTCCAGACCTCCATTGGTTTCAGTTCATTCTGCTATTAAAATCAACTTGTTGATACTGTAAACGTTCTTGGGATAGGTAATCCATCATCACCAACAAGACGTGTATTCAGGTTTTTTTAGAAGTTATGTAATTTTAGTGTTTAAGCTCAATAAAAAGCGTGGAGTGAATGTATGCCTCCACCGGGGAATATAGTCCCAAAAGAAGACCTGCGTTTATGGAAAAATTTAAAGGACCGTGACTTCATAAGGCTGTGTAACTATTAGCAGGAGAAACATGGATTTTTAAGGTGGGTGTATCACTTGAATATTTGATTTTGAAAGATTAAGAGATTTAGCAAAATATCAGGAAAGCTGAAATACGGTTTTATCCTTTGGGAAATGATTGTCAGTAACGTAACGTATGAAAATTTAATATATTAGGCTCACACATGCAAAATGGCCGGTCCTTTAATACTGCTAGTGTATATATATACATCTGATACATTATTACACCATTAAAAATCACGTGAAAAAGAAAAGAATTTTAAAAATGCCACAAATGGAAAATGTGATCATCCTGACGTGGAATAAGAGCAGCAGGATGCAATCAGACAGCCAGGGCAGATTCCCTGCAGACGTTAATGATCGGTTTGTACTTTGCTGATTACAGGCTAATCATGGCCTGAACGAGCCAGCGAGTCCCAACGCCACAACCAATACATTCAGCAATGTCACCCCGCTTCCCTTCATCTCTCCGCTCCTCCGTCATGTGATGAGCTATCTGCTACGAGAAGAGAATAACATCAATGTCGATTATCTATTAAAAAGCCTCCCTGGGGTTCCAAGGGTGATAATATTTACGTGATTAAAGCTCCTTATTTGCATGTAAATGTGCACGCAGCAAAGCAGGAGTAAACACAACAAGAAAAAGCGTGGGGAACTGGTTTCTGACCTTAACCAGTAATCACGAAAATTACATTCAGTTTGGGAAAATTAAGTGTTTGAACTGGAGCCATTTTTGCCTTAATGGTGAGGAAAATATCATCCCTCCAAAGACCCTGAAGGAATTAAGTGAGAAAGATGATGAAGAATGTGAGTGTAAAGACATTAATTATTGCTTTGCTAAGTGCGAGCTGAGCAGAAAGCGCGCAGCTTCTCTAGCACACAGCCATGCATCTCTTTCATTAGCAACATGTAGCACGCTGGAGGATGGCAAATTGGGCCGAACTAATTACAATTTAAACGAAACCATAATTGGACATTTTGCGCTTGTCACATGATGAGAGACAGATGGGTTTGTAATTACATTACAAGTCTGACATCACGGCGGCGCATTCTGCTACACTCCTCCCTCGGCGTGCCCTTCATGCAGGGCTGCGGAGAAGTGGCCCATGTTCAAAAACAATTTGCTGCTGATTCCCATAATCAGTCTTTAGCGTCAAAACCAGGATCCTCCATCAATCAAATCAGCATAAATCACCACGGTTACCAACGTCAGGCTCAAACGCATTCAGGCTCATCTGGCAAAATTAGGAAGAAATCGGGGGAAATTTGTGGATTGAATTTTGTAACTTTAAAATTCCCATTTAAAGGACCGTACCAACCACTTTGCATGTTTGAACCTAATATATTCAATTTTCATACACGTAACGTTACTGACAATCATTTCCCAAAGCATACTACTGGAACGGTGAATTACAAATGTTTTTCCTACCTTCCAGACCTCCATTGGTTTCAGTTCATTCTGCTATTAAAATCAACTTGTTGATACTTGAAACGTTCTTGGGATTTGTAATCCATCATCACCAACAAGACGTGTATTCAGGTTTTTTTTTTTAGAAGTTATGTAATTTTAGCGTTTAAGCTCAATAAAAAGCGTGGAGTGAATGTATGCCTCCACCAGGGAATATAGTCCCAAAAGAAGACCTGAGTTTATAGAAAAATTTAAAGGACCGTGACTTCATAAGGCTGTGTAACTATTAGCAGGAGAAACATGGATTTTTAAGGTGGGTGTATCACTTGAATATTTGATTTTGAAAGATTAAGCGTTTTTGTAAAATATCAGGAAAGCTGAAATATGGTTTTATCCTTTGAGAAATGATTTTCAGTAACGTAATATGTATGAAAATTGAATATATTAGGCTCCAATATGCAAAATGGGTGGTATGGTCCTTTAAGGATGTATTGTCCAGAAACAAAACAATTTGTGTATTTATTGACATGAGTTTTATTATATGCACACACACACACACACACACACACACACACACTTCCTGCCTGCATCATTTCAGACAGCAGATATGTGAATATGTAGCGTGAGTAGCTTCGGGCTGCTGATATAATGTGGAGTGTATTTTTGATAAGGATTAGTAGAAGGTAAACGGCTCGTCTGCTGGCTGCTCTGTAAACATCGGCTAAGTGCAGCTCGGCAGTATGAGAGCATTTTAAACAGGATGTGTGTGTGTGTGTGTGTGATAATTATCTTCAGCTTTGTGTGGTTGCAGCCTTTAGTCGTTTTCAGAGTCAGACTGAGACAAAACCTTACATTTAAAAAACGAAACGTATCCAACATGTATGGGTAATGTTTCATTTTTACATTTGCGACATTGTGCTCTGTATTTTTTTAGGATAAAATTGTGATTTATGCAAAAATTGTAAGATGAACAAATTAGTGGCATAAATCCTGTTTATGTGAGACACTTTAAAGGAAAAAGTTTTGATAATTACTGATGATTATTATTATGGTGATGCTGCTAGCCGTCACAGTACTAATTATTATTACGGTACTTATTTTTAATAGACATTCTCACATGTTCTCATTGATCTTGTTACATTTAAAAACCTTTTTGGCTCAAACTAAACAAATACAGATGATCAGCAACACAGAAACACAAATCATTTTCACATCGGGAGAAAGATTACAGATTTTCATTTGGAAATACTCTGAATTGCGCTGCAAACCCGCCTGAGCCAAAGACAAGAAGACTGCACGAGTGCATTAGCGTGTGTGTGTGCATGTGTGTGAGCGTGTGCATATATGTGTGCATGTATGCGTATGTGTGCGTCTGCGTGTATGTGCATATGTGCGTATATGTGCGCACACATGCACACAGATGTGAGAGCCAATTAGAGATAATAGTAATGTGAAGTGTGATATTTCCGCGACGCGTCTGTTTTCACCCTTTTATCACTCTCAGCTCGACGTTTAAACGACTTCATGTTCTTTTCCACGTTCTGCAGAAAATACACTGAGGCCTCTGACTTTCAGCATTTTTTCATCACCTAAAACTTTAAAACATTTTGACCCAAACACAAGTTTGATGATGCAGTGTAATAAAACTTCTCTGTCACCTTTTCAGAAACCTGATTTATATTTTATAAAAACATATTAAAATACATTCAGTTTGTTTGTTTGATTTTAGATTATGTGTTTTTAGTTTGGGGGAATCCCAGGGCTCACTGCTGTATGTTTTACATGGTCATGATGATTTTACATCTTGGTGAGCTAAAGAGAAATCTTCACCGTGTGACACTAAAGTTCTGAGCAGCAAATCCCTCCGTTGATCTGAGAACATTTACAGAAAAGTTTTCCGTTTTAGTTCGCGACGTTGTCAGTATTGTGTTTCGTGGGTTTTTGTGAACTTTGTGAGTTTTCAGTGCTTGATGTCTAATTTGAAATCATTCTTGAGTTCTATGATTTTACAACAAAGACCAATAAACGTAAAGGACCATACCAGCCATTTTGCATGTCTGAGCCTAATATATTCATTTTTCATACGTTACATTACTGACAGTAATTCCCCAAAGGATAAAACTGTATTTCAGCTTTCCTGATATTTTATAAAATCTCTTAATCTTTCAAAATCAAAATTACATAACTTCTAAAAAAAACCTGAATACACGTCTTGTTGGTGATGATGGATTACCTATCCCAAGAACGTTTACAGTATCAACAAGTTGATTTTAATAGCAGAATGAACTGAAACCAATGGAGGTCTGGAAGGTAGGAAAAACATTTTTAATTCACCGTTCCAGTAGTATGCTTTGGGAAATGATTGTCAGTAATGTAACATGTATGAAAATTGGATATATTAGCTCAAACATGCAAAATGGTGGTATGGTCCTTTAAAATAATCTCACGACGTCTGAAGGTATTTTTGCAATAGTGATATTCAAGATGACATGAACAGCTCAGGTTAGCTTTAGCTTCTCGTCTTCAGTCGTGTATAAAACGTAAATAAAATGACTGATGATGTCATCCGATCTGATCTTTGGCAGGTTATAATGCTAAATAGCCTCTATGATGCTGAACTGAAGTCTGAATCACTTCTGTGAACATTGGGCTTTGAAAATAAGGGAGATTTTCCGGGACCATAACCTCCCCACCCCACCCATTTGTTAAAAATGCGTCAACACCTCATTACCATCAATACTGTGATATGACAAATTTTTAGCATATAAAGAAATTATGCTGGAATTATCGTGAACAATACGATACGGCCCTACACTAAAACACTATTTTAACTGTACTCTTTGAAGTAAAGAAAAAAGTGGAAAATTACCACATATTTAGGAAAAAGTCATGCATTTTTAAAAAGGAGATGCAAAACATGTTAACACACTAATGTCTCTGAAAATAGAAAATTGCNCCAAAAAAAAATCACATCTCCAAATTGCACCAGCTCTGATTTGAACGTCATAAATCTGGTTTGTTTTCGGTGAGATGCGTTATTGCACGCGAGGCGGCTCTGATCTGCGTTCTGACCTGTCGACTGTACCGGTAATCCCTGACCTTTGCTATTCCTACCTTCTATCAGGAAATGATTGACTCCTCCAATCCCTCTGAAAAAAACACATTCATATTAATTTACCTTCGTAGCAGGCGGACGGGCTCTTTCCTGGCTTTATTTGAAGGATCAGAAAATCCCATCAAGATCAAAATGAAACTCCAAAAGCCCCAAACTTCAGTTGAAGTTTGATATCATCCTCTGTTAAACACGAGTGGATTTGGGTTTTAAGAGCTGCTTTTAATCCCTCTGATGGGATTTAACTCAGAGAACTGCAGGTCAGGATGAAAAAAACTTCGAAAAATATGATTATGTTATCCAGGAACATTTGAACCCTGGAGAATTACCTGTCACAGGTTGTGAGGGAGGGATGAATAACCTAAATTCTCATTTGGAATTACATTCCGCTCTTTTGTACACAAATCGGCTTATTCATTGTTTTGACAGATTGCACAACAATGCTGTTAAAATTCAGCTCGGAGTCCAGCAGCGCAATGACACGTGACGAATTCAGGTCTGAAAATTACACATCAGCTGCGACGCATGCCAGATCCTCACACACACACACACAGGGCAGGAATGCCTAAGCCCGTGACTAATCACACGCGTGCTTTGCTTTTACTTGAAGTCCTAACATTTCAGGAAGGAAAATGAAAATCCCGCACGTATCTGCAGAGTAGAACAACGTCAGAAGATTATTTGACCATTTTTACATGCTTGCCATTATTTTGTGCATCTTTAGAACAGTTGATTATTTTTCATCTTTAAACGATGGTACAGCTAGGGCCACGATATCATATTTTCACTCAAAGATTATCGTGGCCAAAATAATTCATGATTATGATACTAATGCGATATCTCTAGAAAATTTAAAAAAATAATAATAATCATGCTATCAGGCAAATTCATCTTTAACTTTGTTTGTTGTGCGTTTTGTCTCTTTCTTTGTCAAATGAATTAGACTCCAAATAGGAGTGTAGAGAGGTGGAGAGAGTCTGTAACCAGAACTGTACAAAAGCTCCAAAAACAGCAATTCCACCTTAAAGGATCATGTAAAGGAACCAGATGACCTGATAAACAAAAGATCCACAAATCTAACAAATAACCAGGAGAGAGAAAATCCTGTCAAGTTCAACGCCATGATAACTTAGCTTTAACAACACAACTAAGACCTTCATGGAGCATTTCCTGTTTCAGGGCTAGCAAGCTAACTGCTACTTCCTGTCTCTACCGTGGTGAAAGCTGCAGGATGATGGAGGTGAAGGTGGTGAACAGGTTGGTGGTGTCGCCCCCTTTAGCGGTTGCTGTCGATCAGCATTTCCTGCAGACTGGGGCGTCATGACTTGACATGACTGATACCTGTTCCCAGGTGCCCATTCTTTCAGAAGAGAGTTCCAGGTATAAAATGTCTACTAAGCGTTGTTGCCAGTGTTTGAAGGAAATGCCACATGGAGTTTTCCAACGCTGAGTTCTAATCTTCTCGTCTTATTCTGAAAAGACAGAATCCTGTTTGTGCCACATTAGTTAGCATTAGCTTGAATGTATCACGCGCAGCAACGCAGCAAAGCTAAAGTGAGGCTAAAAGGCTGTGAAGTTCTTTTAGTTGTTTCTATGTTTTTGATGAATAAAGTTGCTGAATACAGTGACTGAGTTTGTCTGGTTTGTACAAGAGCCATCGCTAACTTAACGTTAGCCACAGGAAGTGGGGGAAAACCGAAAACATTAGCATAGCCTCAGGAAGTGAAAAAACGGATGCGTTAATAGCATTAATTTTTTTTTTTCACACATTAAACAGACCACATTAATCACAAAAATTAACAAAAATGAACACGTTAATTTTCCCATGTTAATTCTTTAATTTATATTTAAAAAAAGAAAATTTCATGTAATTTTACAGTATGCCTGTAAAATATCACCATAAAGAAAAAGTGACAGGGTCTGAATACGTTATTAGTGCACTGTAGCTGGTGGAAGGTTTTGTAATGTGTGTGCGTATGTGTGCGTGCGTGTGTGTGTGTATTTTGGGATTGGATTTATGGCTATCAAAACATCTTCCACACGACTATAGACTAAGTTGGACGAGTGAAAATCCAGAAGCAGCCTGAGAGAAAGAGAGAAAACAGGCAATTATCAATCAAGGCAGCAGATTGGAGCATTTAAAACGACTCATTCATACAAAGATTTGTGGCAGCATTTCAGTGCCACTGATTAGAATCCTAGAATTGTAAATTGTGGCTAATTAGGCTGTCATGGGTTCATTAAGGGCTTCAGCGACTCAGCTCTCCCTCACCTGCATGTATATTAAAACTCATTAGCCTCCTTGTCTGAGACACCACTTGCATTAATTGCCATCGATGCCCCGACGTTCTGCACGGGGCCTTTTCATGCTTCCATGCACAGCATAGTTAGCATCGTGAAAGTCCTTTGAGAATGAGCAGCTTTTTTTTTTTTCTTCATCTTTTGCAGCTCCTACAAAGAAATATCAGCCTTTAACCATCCCACAGACCCACACCGAACAATACAGAACGCAGCTCTGCGTTCACCGATAACAACACTGAAACACAACACGTTCAAAGAAGACATTCTGTTAACACGTTCCAAAATGAAGCGAAAAATACAAATAGGTTTTAAATTCCCAGATCAGTCAACGTGACACAGCGCATTTAGATACCGCAGGACAAAAAAAAAAAAAAAAAAAAAATCATGCATCTGTCAAATCATGTATCTCTAGGGCTCATTTTCAATTTTATAACAAAAATATATATAACAGAATTAATAAATGGGTGAAATAATAAATGATGGATTTACTCAAACAATAATCAATATAATCTCAAAAGAGAAATTAAAAAAATATATATTTAGTTTGATTGTTCTAGTGCTTATTCAGCAGCTCATTTGTATTTTCTTCAATTTATATTAGTGGATTTAATTCTCACTCCTCTCTTTTTTTGTAAACTATAATAAAAAATGCTCACTTTTACTGTGAACTTAAAAAAAACAACAATCAGATTTATGTATGCATGATTTTTAGGTAACACTCATTAATTTGGCAACATAATATGTACTAGAAGGTAAGACAATAAAACTCTAGACTGCACTCAGTTTATACTCTGCAAAAAACAATCAACCTAATTTACTGAAGCAGATCATATTAATTGGACAGAAGTTAACCTGTAGTCTAATCACACTCAGTAGCCCAGCGCTTGACCTAAATATGATTTAACATGGCATCACAACCTAAATATGATTTAACATGGCATCACAACCTAAATGTGATTTAACATGACATCACAACTTAAATGTGATTTAACATGGCATCACAACCTAAATATGATTTAACATGACATTACAACCTAAATATGATTTAACATGGCATCACAGCCTAAATATGATTTAACATGACATCACAACCTAAATATGATTTATGATTTAGCATGGCATCACAACCTGAATATGATTTAACATGGCATCACATGACATCACAACCTAAATGTGATTTAAGATGACATCACAACTTAAATGTGATTTAACATGGCATCACAACCTAAATATGATTTAACATGACATTACAACCTAAATATGATTTAACATGGCATCACAGCCTAAATATGATTTAACATGACATCACAACCTAAATATGATTTATGATTTAGCATGGCATCACAACCTGAATATGATTTAACATGGCATCACATGACATCACAACCTAAATGTGATTTAAGATGACATCACAACTTAAATGTGATTTAACATGGCATCACAACCTAAATATGATTTAACATGACATTACAACCTAAATATGATTTAACATGGCATCACAGCCTAAATATGATTTAACATGACATCACAACCTAAATATGATTTATGATTTAGCATGGCATCACAACCTGAATATGATTTAACATGGCATCACATGACATCACAACCTAAATGTGATTTAAGATGACATCACAACTTAAATGTGATTTAACATGACATCACAATCTAAATATGATTTAACATGACATCACAACCTAAATATGATTTAATATGACATCACAACCTGAATATGACTTAACATGACATCACAACCTAAATATGACTTAACATGACATCACAACTTGACGCCGCTGTCTGCACGACTCATTAGCAACATAGCTGCTGAGTTTATATGTAGACATATGTGTACCTTATATTTAGACTCTTTTGTTTTGAGAGTCACTAGTCATGCTAATCTGCAGGCCTCTCACTCACTTGCTGCATGCTCACGTGCTGTGCTGCAGAGCAAAGCACCCAGCTACCCCACACCCAGCTACCCCACATCCCACACCCAGCTACCCCACATCCACGACCCCACACCCACGACCCCCACACCCAGCTACCCCACACCCACCTACCCCACACCCACAACCCCACACCCAGCTACACCCATCCTACAAATGCATTTCTTGTTTTCTTCTTCCCGCTCACAGGGAATTCGCGCTCAGCTCCTGCTCTGATCTGACACACGTTCAGGCACTCTGTTAAATCACCTCACCTACTGCGCTGTACGTCTGCGTTCCTCAACCCTGCCCCCCCAAACCTGATGAATCAGGATAAATGGTGGCTGTAAATATGCAGCAGCTCATTAACACACTGATCTTCATGACTTCTACCTGTCACACCTCACAGCAACGCTGCTTTCATGCGGTGCTGATTATCTAGGAAAAGTTTTATGAATTCAGGTTCTTGTGCTCAGGACAGGGACAATAGCAGTGACATTTCACAGCCATTTAAATTAATTTCAATAGAATCAAATCATGGGAGAGATAGACAGATAAATGTACTTCAAAGCTCTCTGTGCTGCAGGTGGATTAAACTTCATGTCAAGTGAAAACTGTGTGTGTCTGCATGCAGACGTGAAAGGAGACCTGTGACGTAGCTTGTGGATCTGACAAAGCGTCGCTGTTGGACGATTCGGAAATGAGAATGTGATGCCCCCTTCGTTCTCTGTCACTTCTCTCAGCTGCCTTTGGCATTTCAACATTTTATTAATTTTATGATGATTATGTGTTTTAATTTTTTCTGATATCAAATGATAATCAATTTTAAATAATCAGTAATGACTTCAATCAAAGGGGGGCTGAACTGCTTTAAACCCCTCTGCTCGTGCCTACTGCTGAATGTTACCGCTGTCTGTGCTCTGCTACTGGCTGTTCAGAGTTGAGAAAAGCGAGAAATCTACTCTGTTATTCAGTAGTTTCCCCTGAGCTGGGCTTATAACGGCTTTACATGTGGGTTGATGTGACTCTATTTGTGGACTAGAATACCAAAACAAAGAGCTAAAGAGGCTAAAAGCTTTGTAGCGCTGCAGAGTTTGATGAGGATTCTCTGAGGATTCAGCACTGCAGAGGGTGACTTGATTTGGAAATGCTGGATTGAAGGCAATAAATCTAAGGAAAGGTACAAATTAGATTCAATACACAATTTATTGTACAGCAACACCCCTAAATCCAAAAACTCCCGCAGCTCATGAGTGATGTTTTTGAGATTTAACTCAGAAAACTATTACACACTGTACAGAATTTATTTAGGGGTGTAGAGATTAATCAATGTATACTGTGACAGAAACAGCAACGCCCATACAAAGCCACAGATCCAAACAGCATTTTGTGTCAAATTCAGCAATTTGATATGACTGTCAAAAAAACAATTTCTCTCTCTGTCTTTTCTAGTCCAGAATTCATTGGACGAGAGGCAGGGTACACTCTGGACAGGTCAATCTATCACAGCGTAGAATTTCCACTTCACCTGCACGTGTTTGGACTGTGAGAGGAAATTGTGTTCCCAGTATGAAGTAGAACTTTCAGCGCAAAGCGACATCTTGCAAGTCTCGAGAACCAGTGATTCAGGTTGTTCTTTGTGCATCAGCCCCGAGGCAAATTTTTATCTTTTGCTTTTGTTTTGGCTTCTTATCCCTCCACTGACTGTGATTGGCCCAAATATCGCATGGCTGGTTATGTCACTGGTGAGAAGTAAGCAACCAAAGCTCCTGTTTGGTTCATTTCCTACTTCCTCTGCTGTTTGGAACAAGGCGACAAGTCTTTGGTAGCTGACAAAAAGTGGCATAAGCAAACAATACTGTAAACTTTAACAACGTGGATGAGTGTAAAAGTAGAACAGTAGAGTGTTTCCAGAGAAAATATTATCACTAAATCCTGTAATATTTTAGGTAACAGAAACATAAATAGTATCAATAAATAAAATGACTGATGATGTCATCAGATCTGATCTTTGCCAGGTTATGATTTTCCCTCCAGAGCTAAATATGATGCTAAACTTAAATACGCTCTGAAGTCCAAATCCACCACAAGACAAGAACTCACCTGAAGTTAGCATAGCGGCTAAGCTAACACTGTTAGGGGCTAAGCTAACACTGTTCATACATCACAACTATCACTGACAAAAAGTCTCCACTTCACTAATCTCACTCCACTGTTAGCTTGTTCTGTCACAGGAAGTACAGCTAGCTAACTCTCCAGCTATGATTGACTGAGTCAGCATCACTTCCTGTTTGTTTTGCATCTCAAATTAACTGATTGGTCCTCCTCCTTCTCATGTGAATTGTGACTTTCTTGTGACTTGTGACATGTGACTTGTGACCAGGTGTTTCTGCTTCAGGTGGAGAAACTAATTGGTTGTGTTTCCACCTTTAGCTGTTAGCCAGTTAGCTTGTATCTGAACCATTTGAAACAACAAAGGTAGCTTCTTTTATGGGACCTATTTTCTCAGGTATTAAACCGCTACTTTCAGACATGTATTGGTTTGTTCTTGTTGTGCATGATGTGAAACTTCATCAACACATCATCATGACAGATTTTTAACAAACAAAAAATTACACTGGTATTGTCATGAATGATGTGACATGGCTGTATGCAGCAAACACACTACCTGTGGACATGTCTGCAGCAACTTCTTCTAGCCAGCGTACTTCTGCATCCATGAAAAGCATGTTGTGTTTGGTTTGCACCAAGGCAGCCTATAGATATGCTTTATATAGATTACCTAAGAGAGCAGCTCTAGCCTCTACTTTTGAGTGTTCTGAATCATTTTCACCATTAGGTGTTCCTAGTCTATCCAAATACAGTATAAGCTGAAATTAACCCAAAAATACAACTGCCACTAGAAGGTGACTAAACTTGGACTAAGCTTGAAGAAGAGGCATTTAAATAAATGGACTGATCAGCTGAGTGGATTTAAATATCAAATGTATTATCATTAACACATGAGGCAAATCCAGTTAAAAATGGCATCCAAATTTCTCAGCACTAAAATTTACACCAATCTGAAACAGGAATTAATTTTTGCGTGACACTGTATATTATGAATCGCCTTCCTGACATGTAAACAAGGAAATGCTGTAGGAATGCCTAACACTAAGAGACGCTGGTAACAGACATTTATGAAAGAGAGAACATGGTTGCAACACCTTAAATCTGGTGCCATGTTTTAGAAATTCTGCTTAATGTCTGTCAGTTTCTCATCAGTTCCGTCTTTCAACTTTAGCAGCGTACTCAAATTAACATGATCATATCAGGCTCATTACATAATATGTTCCTATATTTAGTTGTAGGTTTTGTATTCCTATTTTATTTAATCATTGTAAAAATAAAGTGTATATCTCAAAACTCTAGCAAAGTACACAAAGTGGGATAAGGTAATAATCAAAGAATAAATATGAAAGCACACACTAAAAACACTTAAAGTCAAATGCAATAATTGCTACCCAGAAAAGGATGTAATGATAAGAGAAAAGGGAGCTACTGAAAAGTGATGTTACACAAGTGTGTGTAACACACAGGTGTGTTTGGCTGGATTTATACTACAAGTCTTGATGCTCAATGCCGATCTTTTTTCTATATCCGATTTTTTGTTCAGTGTATTTACATTTTCTTTTTTAAGCGGCTCCTATCTGATACCTGTATTTACACACTTTGACCTTTGACCTGTAGCAGCAGGATGCAGCTACACATGCACACATTTCTGAGACGCATGTAAAGAAAATGCTTCAATGAACTAAGATGAGAGAAGTGTTTAAAATCTGATCAGCAGGTTAAAACTTTCACATGCAGAGAGAAACATCTGATATGTTGTGTGAGCATTTATCTCTCCATCAGGACACGTATGTTCATCAGTTAATCACGGAGGAGAAGCGGGTGGAGTTGGAGTTTTGCTGCTGTAACAGGAGCCTGTTATCACACACTAACACGTCTATTTGATATAAACACATCAGCATGTCTGATATATATAGCATGTCCTCCATTTCTGTTTACAGAGAGCGTCATCATATTGATGACATCATCATATGCAGATAAAGCAGAACATTACATAGGAGTCGGAATGGGAAGGAAATTCTGATCTGTGGATTTAGACAGCAGTCACATTGGTGGATATCCGATATGTATCTGATTTATTTACACATATGCAAGTGAACCAAAATGGATCTGAGAATATCTGATTCCATGTGGCTTTTTACCATTTACANATATGCAAGTGAACCAAAATGGATCTGAGAATATCTGATTCCATGTGGCTTTTTACCATTTACATCCTCAGGAAGCGTGTCTGATACGTGTCACATGTGAGCTAAAGATCAGAATTTGGTCACGTGTGTGGTTGTGTAAGTCTTAAGTCTGCAAGTCCAGCCTTAAACAGATGTGTCTTATTGCCCCTCTGAAATGGATTTATGGAGCTGCTCTCCCTGATGGATCTGGGAAAACAAGAGGAGCAGCACAGCTGACAGACCTGCCTTCCCATGTAGCCAACCTGATCCTGATCCAGCCTGTTCATGGTAGGTAGAGGAACCATGAGGGGTCCAGCATCTCCTGATCTAAGTGGTTGTGGGTGTGGAGAAGGTCAGCCAGATGGATCAGTGCCTTGCCATGCAGAGCCTTGTAGGTGAGCAACAGGAGCCAGCGGAGTTCTTGAAGGATGGGGGTGACTGATCCCTGAAACATGTTTTGGTAAGGAACCTGGCTGCAGAGTTCTGAACATATTGTAGCTTTTTAATGAGTTAGATGTGTTATGAGATGGGTGTTCTCTTTGTTGTGTCCCTTCTATTGTAATACTTTATCTATGGTCTGTTTTGTGGCAATTAAAAGCAGGTTGTTTTTAAAGGACTCACTACAAAACCTCCGTCTCTGAATGCAGACGGTCCTGGAACCTCAGAGGCTGATTTCCAACAACTGAATGTGCTGCTCAGAAACTATTAACTTTGACTTCAGCAGCTCCACTTAATAACTGTCTTAGGTTCATTCAATCATTCATACATTTGATCTATTAAGACTAAGACCAACTGATAGACAGTTAATTGCCTATTAATTAGACAAAAACAGAACTAATTAGTCAAACTGCATCGTATCCATCATACCGTATGTGGCTGGATCAGATCCCATTTAACATAAGGCTCATACTGTATCTGCTGGCATATTAACAGGATGTGTGCCAGCAGATTTATATTGTCTTGCTGCCAGAATGAAATAATAGTTGATCAATGCCAACTTTTACTATAAGCTTTACTGAAGTAGTGCCACTAAAACTGACTGCAGCTGCATTTTCGGTGATTTTGGTTTTAAATGAAGTATCCTCTTTCCACAATGGTTCTGTAAAGTTCTAAAAGTGTAGGTAATGAAAGAATTTTCCTGACTGATGGCATTCAGTGCTGGTGATTCTGACCCGAGCTTTACCAAACCAGCTTGAACCGGCTCTCTGCAGGGCTTGGGTGTTGTATCCGTTGAAAGGGAAGCTCCTGAGGGAGCTTGAGCCGGCAGAGGCCTGCAGAATACCTGTTCACGTCTTTTCTCTGCATAATGATGGAGAAGTAAGGTTTTCTGATGCTTGAAACCTCTTTGATACATTATATTGAAAAATACCTCATATACTCCAGTATAAGCCGAGTTTTTATTGCCAAATTTCACAAAGCAAATCAGGGGTCGGCTTATACAGGAGAAATTCAGAACTGATCCCAGAGAAGGAAATTTCCAGGGGTGGAAATACTACCATTACCACTACCCATGAAAATAGTTTAAATCATACCTTAGAATGAGATATTTCCTGACTAAACATTTTATCAGCAGATTTTGCAGCGGCCAGTAAACTCTGCTGTGATTGGTCAAAGACAAAAGAATGGGCCAATCAGAGACAACCTTATAAAAGTGCTGTTTCATATTCCGGTACAGTACTGTTGTTTGGTCTCGTTCAACATGTTTTGTGCTTTATTAGCAAGAAGCTTGAGATAAGATACAACACATGATGGAAATGACACAACTCAGAAGGGGAAAAGAGCATCATATGTGTAACGTGTCTTTGACACGTTACACATATGATGACGACAGGATGTGGGTGGAGCCAAACTGCTGCTTGTGTCCATCATGAGGCTCAAGCCATTTAGAGACGAGCATATTAACACAGTCTCAGAGCCGTCCCAGATGCCCAAAAGAGAAAACAACATTGAAATATTGTTGTTTAATTTAAGTAGTTCAGCAATTTTGGCATTACAGTAACTAATCAAAATAACTTTCTTGACCTTTACCCACAAAAATAAAAAAAAAAGCCTGTATTTTCCTGATTTATTATGATAAAGGCACGATAAAATGTTAACATTGGTTACAAAAAGATAAATATCAGAACCCCACCCTGAGGAAAATGCATTTTGCAGAAAGGAAGAAGGGAAGCATACACAGAGAATGTAAGGGAATGACATTTGAAATAAAACTAGCCAGGCGAATTATAAGGTGAAGAAACGCTGCTCTCTTGTGTGCAGAAGAAAGGAACGATTCTATGATGAGACGACGTGCTATTATCAGCTTTCAAACTTCCTTTTAAAATGCAAATATAAAAGATCTCAGAACAACCATTCCTCCCAGGAACTGCACACAATATTACATGGCAGAAAAATAAAATGGGTTAGGTACATATCAGAGCAGCTTTTTCTTTAACAAAACCATTATTTCAGTCCTTTGCACATCTAATTAATTATGCAGACAGAATAAAGCTGCTGGGCAGAGGACCCCGACACTGCCAGCAACAAAAGAGGGAAAAAACAAAAAGCGGTCGTCATCAGGAGTTGGTGTCTAATGACAGAAATTTCACCCCATGTAGATGAAGCACATCAGCATCTCCACAACATTTTTGTTCCACATCATTAATCCACAGAAGCTTCCTTAGCGGGAAAAACAAAATGGAATTAATTAGGAAAATGCAGGAAACCAAGTTGAGGAATTAATAAAAGTGTGTTTTTGTTAATGGACAAAAAAACAAATGATGCCATTATTCTTTAAAAGGCAGGCTGGCTCAGTGCACCGGCTGCTCATTTCTGAACTCAATTACAATGCAGGGAGAGCACTTTCCTACCTTTCTGAAATGGGGTTTCAATGAGAAAATTTAATTAGGAATTATAGCCCAGTGAGAGTGCAGATTGAAAACAAAGCTTCTCATTTTCACTTTGGAACTTTCCAGGTTAGCTTGGTTAGGAAAGCGTTCTTAACACGAGCGGTTTTATTTCCAGAGATCTCCCGTGGGAAGCATGTAGATTTGGAATACCAGTGGTTTTCATGAAGCAGAGAAATGACTTTTATTTATCTGATGAACAGGTAAAACTGGAAAACAATTCAACTCAGGCCTCAATGGTCCATTTCTGCAGTTTTTTTTTTTTTTTTTTTTTTTCAGTCAGCAGCTCACATCCAGCAGATGTTAGTGATGAAACACAGCTTAGCCTGAGGATACAGATAATGCTCTGGCTGTGTGTGATACAGACCATGCGGCTGCAGCACAGCAGTTTTGTGACTCGACGGCCTGCTTGGTTTCACGTGCCGCGTGCCCTGCAGCACTTCCTGTAGTAGACAGGCGTGTGGAGCTTTGCTATGGGGGTAGACGGCGGTGGAGGGGTGATGAGAGGTCAGGAAAGAGAGGAAGGCATCAATACATGATGAGTCAGAAGGAGGAGAGGCCCTCCTTACCTGAGGACAGTCAGACTTTCCTCTAATCTACTCAGGGTGAAAATTGCAGAGCTCAATTTAAGACCTAATCCATGAAATTAACACCTCCAGCTCTCTTTTCTGCTTCTAAGAGTGATTTCACAGAAAGGCCAGCCTCTTTTAAACTTTTCTAAGGAAGAGAGGCCCCTGAATTTATTTTGGGATTCACCTTATGTGCCTCCTCTTCCACACGATGTTGAATATGGAGGGAAACCCAGTATGAAATAACCTCAACGACGTAACAAAAAAGAAACAAAACAAAAAAAACAGTACAATAAATCATTAAAGACTACATGGTCTGTGGTTCAAAATAAAGGTTTTCTGATTGTTTTTTTTTCATGTGCACTCCAAAATATAAAATCAAAATGCAAGCAAAATTTAAGGCTCTGAGCATTTAAAATAAGAACAATACTACTGTGAGCAGAAAGGAGCAAAACACACATTTAATTATATGAAAAAGTTGCAGACTAATTACTTTAAATTGTAGTAAAAATCAAACTTATCATTTGCGATGATCATTAAAGAGCTTAAACCCACTAGTGTATCCGGCTCAGTCAGAAGCTTCTGTCTGTTCCTCCACAGGCTCCCACTGTTTTCAAAAATCCATTAAAAACAGCTTGTAGAGACATTCTGCTGCATTGGCTCATGTAATGCATCAATTTAAATGAGACGACGGCGTAATTTTTCCTGCCATGACTTCAACACACAGCTACACACACACACACACACACACACACACACACACACACACACACAACACACACAGCACACAGCTAATTACTGTGCTGAGAGGAAACATCCCCACTTTGTGTTTGCATGGAACCAAAGTAACTTACTTACATGGTCATTCAAGGTATATTCACTCACTCATCACTCACTCAGTCACTTACTCATCACTCATCATTCATGCAGTCATCACTCACTCATCACTCATTCACTCATCACTCACTCACTCATCACTCATCATTCACTTACTCATCACTCATTATTCACTCTGTCACTCACTCATCTCTCACTCACTCACTCACTCACTCACTCACTCACTCACTCATTCACTCACCTCTTACTCATCTCTCATTCACTCACTCATCTCTCACTCACTCACTCACTCATTCACTCACCTCTTACTCATCTCTCATTCACTCACTCATCTCTCACTTATCTCACTCACTCACTCATTCACTCCATCACTCACTCATCTCTCTCACTCACTCACTCACTCACCTCTTACTCATCTCTCGTTCACTCACTCATCTCTCACTCACTCATCTCACTCAATCACTCAGTGTAAACTCACTCTCACTCAATCACTCATCTCTCACTCTCAACTCACTCATTTCTTGCTCACCTCTCTCACTCACTCAATCACCTCTCACTCATCACTAATATCAATCACTCATCTCACGTACTCATCTCAACTCAATCATTCACTCATCTCACTCTAAACTCACTCTCACTCACTCATTCTCCACTCAATCTCCTCAACTCCCTCAGTCACACTCATCTCACTCATTTCAACTCAATCACTCAGTCATTTCTCACTCACTCAATTACTGACTTACACTGACTTACTCATCTCACTTATTCACTCAGTAGTTAACTGACAGTCATCTCACTCACTCATTTATTTACTCACTCACTCATTCACTCACTCACTCACTCACTCACTTACTCACTCACTCACTCACTCATTCATAAATAGACCAATTCTATCACATAAAAGGAATGTCATGACATTTCCAGTGTTTTGACTATAATTTCTTATCAAATTGTTGATTCCTTGGTGAGTAAAAGTATCAGTTTCCTCAAACACATGAAATTTTCTGTTTCTAAACTTTTGTGTATTTTATTCAGTACCTTTTCTTTCACAGCATCAAATTCCACATGAGTGAAAGTGGGCCAGAAGAAGCCACAGAGCTGTGGAAAGGTGTCACGCTCTGTGGATCTGGGTGTATTTTCAGAGCACAGAGTGCCATTTAGCATGACAATGACATCATTAATGGATCCTCAGTCTGGCTGATTGCTTAATTAGGACCAGCAAAGGATAAGGGTGAAGACTAAATGGAGTCCCCGGTCCCTCGCTGGTATTGTCAATACAGGCCAGTCATTGGTGAACCAATCAGAGGTTCATCACATAGCACATTTAAAACAGTCCCTCACGCTGCAGCAAAGGCCAACTGATGGCTCATTATCCTGCAGCTGAAAATTGCAGCCATCCTGAACAGAATTTCAATTATGCACTTCTTAAAACACTCAGTGGATTAAAGATGTTACAAAAGGCCACTCGCTGCAATCAGGCCCACTGATTAGCTTTTCATATAGAGGATGAAAGCTCTGCTTCCAAATGCACCGAATGCTTCTGTTGTCATTTTATGCTCTCATCTAACTTTAGCTGATTCATGGTTTCTGCTGAAGTGGTGGAAGTGGTTTGAAAGTAAAATGATGATCCACAGAGATTTTTAATCACACAGGAACATGCTGTCAGGACACATATTTACTATTTTACCCAGTTGGGTTCATCATGCTACTAATGTGACACCACATATGCTGCTTTGTCTTTTTTTTTTTTTTTTTTTTTTTTTTTTGTCATTTTACTGGTTCAACATCAACCCAAATGAGATTATTGCCCCAAAGCTCAGACATGTCAGGTAGAACTGATTTCAGGAAGATTCAGGGGATTCCATTTTACTCATATCTAACCAATAGTGTTTTACTGAATTGGTGATTTAAAACATATTGTGAGTGGTTTGCATCTGTGGATTCCGTGTTTGCCACAGACTGAAAATTTACTTGTGGTGGTGGGCAGGCATCCAAGACCACCTCCCCACACAGACCCCCACCCCTGACCTATGCAATGCTATTCTATTTATCTACCCACTCCCCC
>VXCM01005189.1:21224-50536 GCA_014773175.1 Lucifuga dentata
CACACACACACACACACACACACTCCCCCATCCAAAATAGATAGAAGATTCCATCAAAAGTTTAACATGGCTTTAAAAGTGCAACAAAAAAGCAAAACCACTCAGATCTAGTTGAAAATGGCCGCTACCAGGCTGTATACCACTGGTTGCTAGGCAACCACAATAACATAACCAGCATGTTTTCATTCGACCTCAGCTGGGTTTTAAAGGAAAACTAAGGAAAGCAATTAACTATAACACAGCAGAGGGAAACTTTGGTGAGAAGCATGGAGGTTACATATATTTTAAAATTAGAAATAATGACCNAAAAGGACCCGCCATAATTTGAGCATTTACGGTACGCTCATAAGGAAAGAGATAGATGCCGGTCTATGGGGATTTTGCTGAAAATGGATTAACAGCAAAGCATGGGCTCATCATGGGCTCTAGTAATCATGGGCTCTTTTTTAGGATACTTTTATGTTCAAAACAATGGTAAGATTACAAATTTATTCCATATTTTAGCGGTGTTTTGGTCAGCGGTTTGATGACATTATTAAACGTGTACTTTTTTTTAAGGCTGGGTTGTCCTGCTAAACCTGGGCGTGTTCATTTACCTGGGCAGGCCGCCCAACTTTAGCCTATGTATGGGAAACACTGGGATTGATATGATTAACACGTGAAGAAATTCTGTGCTGGCAGCAGTCTGTTAATGAATCCTTAACATGACAGTGCCCTTCAGTTTTAACATAATCATCATAATAACACAAATTCATATTTCCTCCTCCGCTCCAATTAAAAAAACAGGTACAATCAGAGAATTGTCTTAGATCACGTACAACTTTCACAGTCATCAGATCTACATGACTTTCTATGTTTGGTCATAAAAGAGAAGTTACACGGAAGTGACAGAGTTTTTCTTGCAGCCATTGCTTGCTTCTGTTGCTCCTGTTATGGCTCCTCCCCCTTATTTCCACTCCCCCCCTGTCTTGTGCTCTCATTGGCTGTGGCTCGTGTCATTACCGTCATTGTCCGTCACAGCACATTTCACATTGTAGGATTTGACTTTCCAGGAGTGGTCTGCCTCTGATTTGGTTGGTATTGGCTTGTAGAAAATCTGAGCTAAAATCACATAGTCTGAATTACCATATATATTCGAGTATAAGCCACGTTTTTATTACCAAATTTCTCAAAGCAAATTGGGAAACGAGAAATTCAAATTTGATCCCAGAGAAGGAAATACTACCATTACCACTACCCATGGAAAACAGTTTAAACCATACCTTAGAATGAGATATTTCCTGACTAAACATCTTATCCAGCACATTCTGCAGCAGCCAGTAAGCTCTGCTGTGATTGGTCAGTTACGGTAATCAGCTGCTGAAATAAAGATCATGTTTACCGGTACGTGGATTATTTTCAGAAAATCACAGGAATTCTATGACAATACCCACAAAAAAAAGGTAATTTACTAAACAAATAAATTGATGGAACAACATCAGGGGGTCAGCTTATATATGGATTTCTTTAAAAATCTAAATTTGCAGGTAAAAATTAGGGGAGCTGGCTTATACACGAGTATATATGGTAGGTTTTAGTCATGGTTAATATCCTTTACATTTCTGAAAAAAGAAATTCTGACACATTGAAAATCAATCAAATCAATTTGTTCCTGATCAATGCATTACTGTCACTCAGCCAGTATGTCTGTGGGACCTGTGGGTTAGTGACGGGATGATAATTACTTTCCCTTTAGGACTTTTCACACCAATGAGGATGATTCATAAAAAATCATGTGAACCATGCTACATCAGCAGAGCAAGTATTGGTCTCATAAGGACAGGAAAAGTTGCTGCGGGGCAGAATCGCCCATCCACAGCAGGAAACATGGTCTGTGGAAACGTTCCCACGTCACTGGTGTTAAAAAGTCTCATGCTGTTGGTGATGAAAATGCCTGAAGCTCTGCTAAACACTCAGAGTGGCTTTCCTGACTGAAGTGGATTTTGTCGTGTTCAGGAGAAACTGGAGATTGTCTTTCAATTTTAAACCAAAATACCAACAACAGGAAGGAGCTGGTATGATTAATGATGTGATTTGATGATTTGATGAATGTAATGATACACAGTCATCCTTACATGAGCCTCTTACTGTCTGTGAGCTGATTGGCTGTGATGAGGTTCAGGTGTATGTATAAAATCATAACTTTACTTCCACAAGTAGAAATATCAAATGAACACTGTAGTGGATGATTTTAAAAAGTTACATTTGCATGCACGTGTCATGTTTTCTACATCAATCAGTTTTTAAATTTTATGCTTTTGGAAATGCATATCTCTTGGTGTTTTTTTTTTTTTTTTTTNTTTTTTTTTTTTTTTTTTTTATAGTGGGTCGGAGAATGTCACTGCTATCCACAGAGGACAACATGACATGAAATGAGATGGTATTTTATGATACAGCTAATTAAAAATAATGATCTTGGATTAACATTTCAAGCCACTCCAGGAACACCCACGATACTGAAATCGGAAACCTGATTAGGATTGACCTCTGGCCTTCGCCTTGGCTGTATGACGAAGGATCACAGCAGGATTTCTCATGTGGATTTTTCTGGAACTGGAGGCTTTTTTTCCACAACTCAGCCTTTTCTGGTGGCTTGTGCTTCTGCAGTTCAACTTTAGAGCTGCAAGCAAATAAAATAAAAGCTCCCGTAAACAGCTGGACTTCTTTACGTCAGGCAGAGACGTTATTTACAGCAGGAAACTCATATTCTAACTGCAGATTCTGGGTTCGTGTCTCTGCTGTTTCACTTCTGTGTTGTTGTAGTAAAACATTTGAGCAGGGAGGGTTTACGAGCCGGCCAGCGGCCCTGGCCTCTGCTGGCACTTTATGACTGCTGCTATCCAAAGATATGCCAGCAAAATGCCCTGACCAAGCTGGGGACTGGCTGACGGATGGCTGCTATAGTTCCTGGTTAAAGACGGAATGATCTGATCTGATCAATCTGAGCTTCACGTGCAACTGTCAAATTATAGATTTGGACCAGTAGTGTTTTTCCTGTTTCCTGTTCATGATTGTGTTTTATACATTTAGATTATTATAATTATTATTTTGGTTTCTACTACCATATATGCTTGAGTATAAGCCAATCTCATGTATAAGCCCCCGATTTTGACGTGCAAATTTAGATTTTTAAAGAAATCCGTATAGAAGCCAACCTCCTGGTGTTGTTCTATCAATTTATTTGTTTATCAAATTACCTTTATTTTCTGGGTATTGTCATAGTATTCCTGTGATTTTCTGAAAATAATCCACGTACCGGTAAACATGATATTTATTTCAGCAGCTGATTACCGTAACTGACATTAGCTGACATGAACTTTTCTGGACTCCTCTTCTTTGTCTGAATCGCCAAACAGTTCATTCCAGTCCTGCTCTGTGTAATGTACGGTACCGTACCAGTATATGAAACAGCACTTTTATAAGGTCGTCTCTGATTGGCCCATTCTTTTATCTCTGACCAATCACAACAGCGCTTACTGTCAAAAATGTGCTAATAAGATGCAAAATGTGCTAATAAGATGTTTTATCAGGAAATATCTCATTCTAAGTGTCTGATTTAAAGTATTTTCATGGGTAGTGGTAATGGGTAGTATTTCCAATCCTGGAAATTCCGTTAAAATTTTGGATAAAATTTGAATTTCTCGTGTATAAGCCGACCCCCCGATTTGCTTTGTGAAATTTGGTAAAAAAAAAAAAAACCAAAAAAAAAAAAACCAAGTTCAGCTTATATTCAAGTACAAGTGATGAATAATATCGCATTTAATTAGATTTGGTTCTCTTTATGTCTGACAGTTATGTCACCTGCTGACAAAACAATGAGTGAAACAGTTTAGTTTAGTTTATTTAGTTTAGTTTATTTACACATAAAGAAAAAATGCAAAATTACATAAGCATAAAAGGAAATGTGATGGAGAACCTGCAAAAACCCTCAAGGGGCTTATAGGAGGCAAATTCTCCAGAATATGCATGCCACTATTTAATTTATAAAACAATATGAAAAAAGAAAATAAGAAAAACAACAAAATAAATCATTAAATGAAATATAAAAGATCTTTTGAAATCTTTTCAAATAACTCCGGCAAAATATCTGACTCAGAGCGGATATACATGAAAAGAAAGAGAGAAATTAGAGTGAAAATCCATAAGGATAGTTGAGAAAGAAATAATCTTTTCACAGCTTTCTTGAATTGAAGAGTAGCCATTTTTTTTTTTTTTTTTTTTTTTTTTTTTTTGCAGAGCCCAGATTAATGAAATTAGAGGGCAAATTAATGAAATTATTCCAAATTATAAATATCTAAAAAAAAATAATTAATTAATAATTAATTAATTAATTAACTTGGAATAAATAAATATTCCAAATTAATGAAATTAGAGGGCAAGATATTCCATAAGACTGAACTTCTGTATCTGTAACCAAATTGTGACTGAGCTGTTCGACAAGCGCGAGGCTGAGTTTAACAACTGATATGATTGGATCAATAGTTTTTATCGCTGGGAATGGTTGGAACATGAGCAGAGTGAATCTTTAAGTTGTCTTAGTATTTCTCCGTGTTTACGGCGTGATAACGATGTTCACAGCAGCACAGGTATGAGTGTTTCTGTGCTGCAGCCTGGAGACGTGTTTCCACCTTCATGCAGAATGTTGCAGCACTTTCACAGCATTTTCAGAATCCGGGGCTAAATTGTTAGAATGCTGCATTTACATGCTGATTCACCTGACGTGCTGCCTTCAGACGCTGAACCACATGCTGAGAATATACAAGCACACGCTAACCTGAACACATGTTCATCTGAACACGTGTCAGCTAAGATTGATGTTTCCACCTTTAACAGCATCACTTTGATTTGCTATTCATAGGTGTTGCTTACTGAATGTTAATCACACACACCTAGCATCTCTGCTGCTAATCAATCAATAATCAACAGATTGCTCTGTAGTTGGGCTGGTCATGTTCACGCCACAAAGGAATGACTCCAGAGTTTGTTTGCTCAAATGGTTTCGCTGTGTTCAGACCTGCACAAACTATCCGTACCAAGCGGGAAAACGAACCCCAGGTTGGCTAACCAGACCACAGCACGTAGGTGTGAAAATGCCCTGAACATGGCTAAAACAGGCTAAAACAGCAAGTCTGTTAGGCGTCTCCAGGCCATGTTCAGCTCAGTGCATACTCGCTGTTAAACTTCTATTACAAACGTTTATGCTGGCTGTAGGGTTTTGAATTGAAAGTGTTTATATGCTATTCAGCATTATTCTATAATTGCTGTGCAAATCTGTCAGTATTTAGCTATGATTGGTGATGAAATCACCAATTATCAGCTGAGTGGCATTGTGCTGGAAGCAGATTTGGTTTCGCAGACGTCTGTTCTCAAATGACAAAGGAACAACTTCTCCTGAAATACCAACAGCTCGCTTTGCGCTGCCTCATTTGGCTGGAACTCCATCTGTTTGTACTCCGCTCTGCTTTGTGGCGTTCACGCTTTACAACCCAAAACACCCAAAAGACCTTAAAGGATCATACTGGTGATTTTCCACGTTTGTGCATACTAAATACAACTCACATAAACGTTATGTTACTGCTGACTATTTTCTGAAACATCCTACTGGAGCGGTAAATTTTTTTTTAACTGTTTTTCCTACCTTCCAGACTGCCATTAGCTTCAGATCACTCCAGTACGCTAAAAAAAAAAAAAAAATNAAAAAAAAAAAAAAAATCAGAATTGAAACATGCGTGAGATAATAATAATCCATCACAGTTATTATTTTCTGTCAAAGTTACTTAATTTAATCAATACATATGAGGCTACACAGAGAAAAATGTATGTCTCCGCCAGAGAATATAGTCCCAGGAGAAACTTCTTTTACTTAAATATTATAAACCACTGTGGCTCCTACAATAGTGTGTAAGTGTTAGCATAGGTGTTAGCAAGCAAACAACTGACCATTTGATTTTGAAAGATTGAGGGATTCAGCAAAATAACACAAAAACTAAATTACAGTTCTGTTTTGGAAAATGATTGGCAGTAACATAACCTATATGTGTGTCGTATTTGTGAGATTCAAACATACAAAGCCACCAGTATGGTCCTGTAATGTGGAAAAAAAAAAAAAAAAAAAAATTAAGTCATAGCGTGTGTGTGTGCTGGTGTGTGCACAAAAATTTTCAGTCAAGATCTTTATTGTCATAAAGCAAAGTCGCAAGCACAAGCAAAGCTGGCATTTATAATGAGATCGGCAAACAGCGCGTTTGTGAATCTGACAGTAGAAGAAAGGCTGGGATTCAAACCTGGACCTTCTGTTTACTAGACACTTTTTTAACCGTGTAAGCCACACAGCGCTTTTCAAACAATTTACAGCAAACCTGGTGACACTTCAAATCCAGAACTTCAAGTGATTTTAATATTACTTTGACTCAGTTACAGCTAAACAAAGATGGACGTGTGTTAATGTTTCGTGCCAGTTTCTTGATGAAACAGCGAACGACGTCCTCAAAACGAGGGTGTGACAGTTCAGACTGTGCCTCAATGACGAATGATTGTGTTTATTTTTAAAGTGTTCAGAGACATAAAAAAAATCTCCCAAGGCAACTCCTCAGAAGCTCAGCTGATGCCTGTTTCACAGCTAATTAATTTGGCCTAAATGAACAGCTTCATTCTCTTGATTCAGAGGTGTGGCTTGGCGGGTTTTGCTCACCCTCAAAGCCAAATGAAATGAAATAAATAGTCCATGCCTCCCCTTTTGTTCCTCTCCTCTTCATTTTTGCTTTCCTGGCTCGCCATTTGCAGAGGCGGAAGCTTGTAATATTCCTGCTGATGTTATCTGTGTTATTACAGCTCTGCTGCCGGATAAACACATCAACGTATGAAGGATTCGGCACAATGGCTCTCATTCAGCGCATTGTGCTGACTGATTTATCTTTTCAGGTTTATGATGGCTGAAATTATCTGTGCTATTAACGGTTCTATAAAGGATCCAGTTAGCTTTAGCGGCTGTGGACATGCAGGAGGTGGTCAGCTGCAATGTCAGTCCAAAACATTATGGAATGCTAAAGATACACATTAAAGCTGCAAAGATTTTTAGGGTTTCTCGGTTTTGACTTGGAGTCATTGCTGAACTATGACGTTAGCACAAAGAGTGCTAACGTTTTTCCACTGAGACGCTGTGGATTCATGCTCATCTAATCCTGCTGGCTAGATGAGTTTGGACAATAGACTGATGCAGCATCGGTCACATGATGCAGCATCGGTCACATGACGCAGTTTCAGTCACATGACGCAGCATCGGTCACATGACGCAGCTTCAGTCACATGACGCAGCTTTAGTCACATGACGCAGCATCAGTCACATGATGCAGCATCAGTCACATGACGCAGCATCAGTCACATGATGCAGCTTCAGTCACATGACGCAGCTTCAGTCACATGATGCGCAGCGACTGGCTGACGCTAACATGCTAACAGTTCACGTTGGATGTGGGTACTACTTTTTTGTGCATGCACCTAGCATCTATGAATGAGTTTGCGAATGCAGTTTTGTCTTGGCTTAGCTGTACAGCTGCAGCATTTAAGAGTCTAGATTTTCCAAAACAGGAAGCAGCTATGGATGTTATCTCAACTTTCATTTAGTCATTTTATTACATGGGTTTTTAATGCTGTGCAGGCCATTGTACCAACACCTATTAAAGTCATTCAGACGTATAAAGAAGACGTATCTTCTTTTGTACGTTTTTCTTTCCTTTTCCTCCTCTTATTGGCTGAGTGTATCCCTCCACTTGTGTAACAAATGAACACACAACAGATTTAGCTTCTGACACTTTGCTCTGTCTTCCTGTCTCCCTTTTTGATGCTTATGAATACGTGACATCTGCTTGCCAATAAAACCATAGCAACATCAAGCAGAAGGAGAGAATAATGCTCCTTTTTTTTTCCTTTCGCTATATAAAAAAAAGTCATTTGAAGCTGTGGGTCTTGAAGAAGCAGTTCAAACAGCGGCTGGCCATGGCCTGGTGTTTGCTCTTCTCCATCTCCATCTTCTCGCCTGCTCTCCTGGGACATCAAGGGAGATTTACTCCGGCTTATCTATAAAGGGCCAGGATGAGCCTCGGCAACTGAGTGAAACAATTACTCACAGCTGCTTCCTATCTGTCCCACCATGAGCAATTCCACTTCAGCAGCTGATGCCAACACCCGCATTCAGACAGACACGTCCACAAATGCAGCCGCCACCCCACAGCAGTGTGCAATACAGTCCTCACAAGACGGTAAAGCTTCTTGTCCTGCTAACAGATGAGGTCATCCAGCGTCTTCATCTCACAATTCACCTTTCTGTTAAAACCATGTGCTCTACGGGAAGCAGCTAACTCACATCGCTAGTGTACACTTCTATAAATGCCATTAAAAAAAAAAAAAAACAATTTCATAGCAATTAATGAATAAATTAAGTACAAAGCACAACAACAAAAGTAAGCCAGATCCTTTATTTGTTATCTAACAAACGCAGCAGGTCTACTTTCATCATCATGAAAAATAAGCCACAGCTTCATAGCAATAAATCCATAAAATGCCAGCAACAATTCCAAATTTATCCCGTAAATGAGTAAAAAGTCTTTCGGTTTCAGCAAGTTTCTCAGATTCAGTCAATTAACAGACTGCATTGTGCTTCCTCACAGGGCAGCTAGTCATTGATTTAATGAGTAAAAAGTAATTCAGGTCCGTCAAGCTCCATCACTCAGACACACTCGTGTAACAGTGAGCCATTCCACCTTTCATTCTCCTTTATAAAGAGGCCCTCATATGGCATCCAGGGGAAAAAATGTATGTCTTGGCCATGTATTATGAATTTGTACCCAAACTTTATTAATACATGCTCACGTTTTATTGTTAGTTAACTCATTTTAGTTAAATCGTGGCCACGTTTTATCAGTGGTGTGCAGTCAGGGCCAGCAAGGCCTTCTCTGCTGGCCTAGAGATTGTCAGAATCATCAAATTATGTTTTTATAATTTAATTTATATTTTAATTAATGCTATATGTATTTTACAAAGTTCGTTCCCATCAGTTTTGTTATTAATGTCATTTCATTGCTACTCTCTCCCTCAGTTTTGCTGCTTCCAGTGCAGCTCATATAAATTAGAGCTTTTATCCAATCAGATTTTCCCCCTGTGCTGTCTCCGGGTAAAAAAATCTAGCCTGAGGCCTTCAGAATCTGGAGTGAATCCCCTCTGATATTCAAGCAAATGGGACGATGTTGTTGATTGTCATATTCTTTAACCAATCAGATTTCGAGTTTGCCATGTTGGGCGTATTCTTTTACACACCAGGGCCTTCTAGCTGGCCTTGGCCTACGTCATTGGAGTATAGCATTATGCTAACAGCTAAACAACCTGCCAGAAATTCATCAGAAGAAGAGAGCCGGTTAGCTTAGCTAACTCAAATAAACCTAGCACGTAACGTAGCATTAATGTTTATTTAAACTTTCTTTCTTGACGTTTAGATTTTTAGATGTAGTGCTTTAGATTTTTTGTTTAGATTTTTACTTAGTCCTGTTGTTTTTTAACACACAATGGCTGAAGGAGGAGAAGAAATGGATTTATAACACTTTTTTTTTCACATTTTGGAACTGAAACGCACTGATAATGTACAACCATATCGTTAAAACTCTTTCTAAAGACAGAAAGGAGGATGGACTTTGTCTTCAGATGATGAGCAGCTTTGGTATAACAGCAGCATATAGCCCTAGTGTTATGCTGAGGTTATTAGAAGGTGGTTTAAATGCAGGATAGCTCTGAAGGCCTAGATGTAAAATACACGGCCCACCACTCTGTTTTACCAATTTGTTCCCTTGTTTGAGTTAAATCATGTCCACATTTTCTCAGTTCCTTCGCACATTTTAGTTCAATGGTAGCCATGTTTCACCAATTCATAACTTCATTGTAGTTAAACTGAGTGGATTCAAGATTTAACTAAAGTGATTAAGTTTTAAGTCTGGTTGTAGGAGGTAACTCTTATTTTCGATGGGCTTACAGCATGAAAACAATAAAAAGCATTTACACATATCGGCTATCTGCCTTCATCAGAGTGCTCCTAATGAATGAAATGAATATTGTTTTGCTGAGAGAAGCAGCAATGACAGACTTGAAGATCCAATTCCGTGGATATTTAAGATCCTTCATTGACCCGCTGTGCTTTGTCTGGTGCTCACATCTCATCACATTCATTCACACACAGTTTGGTCAATGACAAAACTAATGTCCAGATATCTTTGAAATGTGTCCGCGGTCCTTAACCTTTCATCTCGTGCCATCAACCAGCCACTCATACACGAAAAATAGAATCCTCCCTGCAGGATGGAGCCTTTCTGCTGACACTCCAAAGCTTCCCTCAAATCCCCACTTCGGGCTAGTTTGGCAGATTGAGATGAATTCTGCTGAGCATTGTTTCCAGAGGAATAAAGCATTTTTATCTGAATGATCCCATGGTGTTTAGCTGTAGATGCATCTCTGAGAAGAGAGAATTAGTGGTAATATAGATCTAATGAACTTTGCTGTCTCTGGACCAATACTAGGAATTTAAGGTTTTAGGAGGATGCTTACTAAGTGTGGCACGAATCGTTCATTGGGGCTGCTAAATTTCACATTGTCACACTTTTTCCATTTAGTGGGTGCTTACCGACACTGACACTCCACCCCACCCCCCGGCAGACGAGTTTTAATGAACTGCTGCTAACAACAAGCTGACGCCGCACAGCAAGCTGCTTAAGACACGACTAACGCATCCCTGGGTGGCAACAGAAGCAAACATGTCTCTCACGCTAGTCACTGTGAATATGGGCTGGTTATGTCTAACCAGCACGACACCTAGTGTCATGCTGAGGTTATTAGAAGGTGGTTTAATTGAGGGAGGATAGCTCTGAAGGCCTAGGTGTAAAATACACGGCCCGCCACTGAGAATGCATGAACCCAAACAAGTATTTTTTTTAGAGGTGTTATGATGCATGTGGAACCTCTCTGTGCAGAATGATTGCAACTATATCTCAAATCGTTTTTGCACAAACAATTATAAGTAAATTGAGCCCTCTTAGTTATGCTGCTGGACACAGTTTGGAAGTTTTAGTAGTTTGCGTCATATAACTGTATAAATGGAGAAGGAAGCGGAGAAGGTCAGGGAGCTTTTCCCTGCACCTTTAATGAGGATGACTTTGAACGGCTTGGTGTGTGTTGAGTTGAGGTATTTTGATAGTTGTGGAGTTAAATCCAGTTTTGTTTTTTTGTTTTTTTGTCTGTGGGAGTTCAGCAGCCTTCCCCTGGGTTGACCATGTGATGAGGAGCGACAGGCACCGGTAATGCAAAAATAATCTGCTAATCTCCACTGTAATTAAACAGATGGAATGAGGTCTTTACTGCTCACCTCAAATAAGCCGTAAGTTCTCCCAAACCTCAGACGGAGATGTGCATAAAGGGCCAATGAGACGCATGGAGGAGGAAAACTGCAGCGAGCTCAACGTTTCTGCATCTGATCCTCCAGTCTGCTGCTTTCAACAAAATCCATCGTTATTTCATCATCTCCTGTTTCAGCCTTTACAGAGAGGAGCGCTTACACAAGCACTTCACTCTGCTCATTGTTAAAAATATGGATCAGGAAAGCTAGCAACTGAGCTAGCTACCCACAGTGCCCAAAATATTAAAATGTAGGGAAGTTAAAGGACTGTGCCATCCATTTTGCATGTTTGACCCTAATATATTCAGGTTTCATACATGTTACATTACTGACAATCATTTCCCAAAGGATAAAACCATATTTCAGTTTTCCTGATATTTTGATAAATCTCTTAATCTTTCAAAATCAAATATTCAAGTGATACACCCACCTTAAAAATCCATGTTTCGCCTGATAATAGTTGATAAACACAGACACTTGTCGTCCCGCAAAACCTGGGTGGGTCCTCAGAAACCTGGGTGGGTCTTCAGAAACTTGGGCGGGTCTTCAGAAACCTGGGGGACCGCCCAGGTTTCATCTATGTGTGGGAAACAGCATAAATAGATCAGAGTCTTTTGGTTTGCAGGATAACTCACTAAAAGTCAGCTTCAACAACCAGCTGTACGTTGCTGCTATATGTTATTGCTGTACATTGCTGCTGTACGTTGCTACTATGGAGCCATTTTCATCAGCAGCTGCAGGGAAAAGGGGAAAAGTTGATGCCAGAAATGTTAACAGAGTCTGAAAAAACTACTGCCTGCTGCAAAAATGCTGAAGCCTGGAAAATATTTCACCTTTCACAACAACGAGCAAAGCACACAGCAGATTTACAGAGGGATGGACGGCTGAAAAAAGGAAGAGCAGGGAGCAGGAATGAGCCAGTCATAATTCTGACCTCAACCTCAGGGAAAATATTTGTCTTGACCCCAAACCAGAAATCCACAGGCTGTACAATAGCTCAGCAGAACTATGATTCATCTGAGTAGAAAAGAGGATAATATGAGCTTCTGCTGCTACAAAACCAAACTAAGAAGGCTTTTACTGCTGATAGAAGTGCATTCAGTGCAAACAGAAGGCTGATATTTCTATTCATTACAAAGCATCAGCAGCAGATAGGAACTTCTAATTTTGCATGTTTGTATTTTCAGAGGCGCTGCTAAATTAGAGATCTGCATTTCAACATGGTCGGTCGTTAGTTTTGATTATTGATATCGCAGTTTCTCATGTGAATGCATCATAGATGTCCTTGTCTGAACCAGTAGGGTTTAGAGAGTAGGTAACCACATTTTAAGTTGCAATTTCATTATTTTTTCAGTCATCCTACAACTTGCATTAGATCTTTACTAGATTTAGATATTAAAGGACCATACCATCCATTTTGCATGTTTGAGCCTAATATATATTTTCATACATGTCATGTTACTGACAGTAATTTCCCAAAGGATAAAACCGTATTTCAGCTTTCCTGATATTTTGCAAAATCTCTTAATCTTTCAAAATCAAATATTCAATGATACACCCACCTTAAAAATCCATGTTTCTCCTGCTAATAGTTACACAGCCTTATGAAGTCACGGTCCTTTAAATTTTTCCATAAACGCAGGTCTTCTTTTGGGACTATATTCCCCGGTGGAGGCATACATTCACTCCACGCTTTTTATTGAGCTTAAACACTAAAATTACATAACTTCTAAAAAAACCTGAATACACGTCTTGTTGGTGATGATGGATTACCTATCCCAAGAACGTTTACAGTATCAACAAGTTGATTTTAATAGCAGAATGAACTGAAACCAATGGAGGTCTGGAAGGTAGGAAAAACATTTTTAATTCACCGTTCCAGTAGTATGCTTTGGAAAATGACTGTCAGTAACATTACATTTATGAAAATTGAATATGTTAGGCTCAAACATGCAAAATGGATGGTATGGTCCTTTAACATTTACTTTATGAGAAAGCTTGTGCATGCTCCTGTCAAGACTGCACAATGTATAATTAATCCATCCATCCATTTTCTAAACCCGTTTGTCCTGCTGAGGGTCACGGGGAGCTGGAGCCTATCCCAGCAGTCATAGGGCGAGAGGCGGGGTACACCCTGGACAGATCGCCAGNAGCTGGAGCCTATCCCAGCAGTCATAGGGCGAGAGGCGGGGTACACCCTGGACAGATCGCCAGTCTCTTGCAGGGCATTGTCAATTTATTTTAATAATTCAAATATTTGATATTGTTCATTGGAGTCCACATAGGGCGAAACATACTGATGCTGATTGGCTAATAGCAGCCATGATTTTTGGAGAATAATCATAATACTTTCTTGGAATATTAGAGCTTTGTACAATGATGAATTGTGAATGAGTGGTATGGTCCTTTAAGTGACCAACATGCCAATTTCCCCAAAAGTCATTGAAGCATCACAAAGAGCTAACAGGAGGCTGCACTAATGTGGGGGAGACGCAGGGTGAACGCATGGTGAGGGATAATAACAGTAGATTAAGCTATAGCATGCAGCCTTTGAAATCGCCAAAGGAGATGAGGAGGATTTTGTGTTTTTCTCTGCATGACACACGTAAGACAGAATGGACAGATATGCATTCAATCAGAATCTCACCGTGGAAACCTGAAAACTGGCTGATAGAGCAGCCTGGTGGGCTCTCTGCCTCTCGCATCGCTGGAAACTAAATGAAGGCTTTGAAGCTCTCGGCGGCGATGGGAGCTGAATGCTCGATCAACGACAGCACGCTGGAAACAAGCTACCGGCCCTGGATTCCAGATAAACATATAAGAGGCGCCGGCTGCTGTCAACAGCCACATTCACAGGCAGACAATAGGCCTCTGATCAGAACAATGATTATGCGAGGTCTCTGCCGTCCTGTCTACGGCAGCCCACTCTCCATTCCTATCATTTTAATTAATTCTGTGATATTTCCAAAGTCTGGGCTGTATAGACCCCTAATGAGAAACCTCATCAAAAGACGCAGAAGCCAGGCAATCTGAGATGCCGCTTGCATGATACACTGCACTTTCAGCCACCTTCCATCCCCAATTACTGCCTTTTCTCTCCACAATATGCTCTCCTGGTCACCAATGCTGCACCTGCATTTGTGTTTTTCCTTTCATTTCTTGCCTTTAGGTAACTTTTTTTTTTTTTTTTTTTTNTTTTTTTTTTTTTTTTTTTCCGCTTCTGACTGGTTTGCTCTTGTGTACTGATAGCCATCTCATTGACTTTAATCAGCCATCCATCAATGTGTCAGCGCTCTGAGAATAAAGGTTTTCAGGCACTAGTTAATTAATCTGCCTGCTCCTGTCTGCCTGCGCTGTTCAATCATGGAGTAAATAAAGGCAGTCAAGAATGTAATTGTTTGTTTTCTGTGCAGAGGTGGAAAAAAAAAAGGCACTTTTTCATCTCAAGGAGCTGTGAAACTTGCCCTTTTGCTTTCATTTACCAAAGGTAGGGTGTCTCATAAAGCAAATGAGGCAGAGGTGTACACAAATGTCGCATTTCAGAATGACTTGTTTCACTTTTTTTCTTTTTTATTTTTGTCCTCTGCAAACAGTTTACGTGCAGAAAATCCCAAAGTACGAGTCTCAGCCATTTTGGATCTTTGTTTCATATTATCATTTAGAATATATTCATTTGAAGGTCAACTGTGTCAAGTCCTTCCAAACAGCAGAGTGTCATCGTCGCTGAGCGGCTGTGTTAAAGTGAGAAGAGATTTTACAGCAGACAGCGGGAGACGTAATGATGCTCCGGCAGTATAATTATTATAGCCTCTGATTCCCTGAGGAACTATTCTGCTCCATTTTATCTTTGATTGTACTATGTTTTAATCAGTATTTGCAGTGAGTGAAGAGCTGTTTACACGCCTACAGACGAATAGTAATGTGCGTGTGATTGCTGCACGGCTGTAAAAAGCAGACGTGGTGTGTGATCATTTCAGGAAAATCCACCGTCTTCAATTATTTTTTTAGCAGTTATCTGATCATGGCAACTTATGTCATGCTGTGTGACTGCAGCCTAATTTTCAGCTTGCATTAAAGGGCGACCTGCGCACGTGTCCTGTGCAGCAAACACTTGCTGATCAACGGCGGGAATGCACACAGAAGGCGTTGTGATCGGATCCGAGCTGTGATTGGATCTCAGTCACGACGATCCAGCTGAAAAGGCAAATTCATGAGCTAAAATCCTCCCGCCTCGTTTCCTTTCCTACTCGCTCACGTCAATAAAGTTATTTTAAATGGAGAGTTGTGACTTTGTGTAAATGGATGCATAGGTTTTTTTTATTATTTATTTTATTATGTTGTGAATTGATGGAAAACAACTAATTAATCACACATTTCTGTGATTAACCGTGATTAATCACAGAAACCTTGTAAAGTTGTAATCATTATATATTGAATGACCAAATGAATGCAGATTAATTCTCTGTTTAAATCCCTGTTTTATCTGCTTTATTGAACTGTTTCTTTAGTTTGTCACAGAAACGAGAACAACAGCTGAATTAATCTGGTTTATTTTATCTTAAAGGAGTAACTTTAGATTGTAATGGATTCATGATATGCTTTATTTTGGGTTAACTAACACTTTTATTGAGTTCAGAGCAGAAACTAGCTTGGTTGATGTTAACAGTCACAGCATAGTGGTAAACTGCTATATTGTAGTCCACAGTTGGACGCTGGTAGCACTCTCCACATTCGAGCACAGAGTTACCGCTACTATAGTGTCGTCTTCTCTTTCTGTCTTCCTGTTTGACTGTGGGTCAGGTGTGCGTTGGCGCTCTGCTGCAACCCCACATTAATGTTATTTCTATTAGTTAGAATTATCCATTTGTTAGGACCAGCCAGATCACCTCTGTTTATTTTTGCAGTACCTAAATGCACAGTCGCAAAAGCCCCAACTTGTGGCTTGACTCCGCTGCTTCCTCTCTGGAGGCTAAGCTAATCGCTAGCTAGCACCACCGGCCTAGCACGTTGCAGTATGTTACAAGATGTTTGCATGTTATTCATGATTCGGCCACAAGGTGGAAACTGGTCAAGGTTGACATTTTCTTGTTGTAAGAAAATCATTTTATTCTGAAAATGGTTTTGTTCAAGGGGAAGTTCATCTTATTCCGAAAAGACTGAATCCTTTTTGTTGCATGTTAGTTAGCGCTATGCAGCAACGCTGTAAAGCTAAAGTGATGCTAAAAGGCTGTGAAGTTCTTTTAGTCGTTTCTATGTTTTTGATGAATAAAGTTAAAATGACACACTGCTGAGAGACTGAGTTTGTCTGGTTTCAACAAGANTTTTTGATGAATAAAGTTAAAATGACACACTGCTGAGAGACTGAGTTTGTCTGGTTTCAACAAGAGTCTGATCTTTCTCCATGATTAGTGTGAGCATATAACATTAGCCACAGGAAGTGGGGGAAAAACAAAACATTAGCATAGCCTCAGGAAGTGAAAAATCATATGCTTTAATAGTGTTAATTTTTTTAAAATGCGTTAAACGGTCCACATTAATCACAAAAATTAATCAGCCCTAATTATATTATTTATTTATTTGTTGTTTTGAAATGGTTGAAATTGCCGTTGGTTCAAAGAGGGAACACGAGCAGTATTGTCCAATCACAGAGCAGGAAGAATCCAGACGTGTTCTCACGCTTTTACGTTCAGACACAGCGACACATTTTAATGGAAGGTGTAAATCAGCCTTTACATTGTGTTGCATTTATAGATGCATGTTGTATCAGTAAAGTTTTTATACAACTTGAATACACGTCATTTAGAAGTCATTTCATGTTTGCGTAACTTGCAGAGCGTTTTCCACAGGACGGCCGTGCTGAAGCTCCGTGCCTCTCATTCTTACAAATCTGTCAGAAAAGGCCATTTTGAAGCTTTGATTGTATTTTATTGCTCTTTTGACCCATTTAGGATGTATATTGCATTTTGACAGGTATTTGCATTTTACATGATTGGGCGAGGCCGTCTGAAGGGCCGCGGCGTTTCAGAGCCGTGGAAGCAGCTTGAAGGCACAGTTGTTCCAGAATGGAAATCACTCGTGGTTCAGTCAGACAAATGGCGAGTACACGGGCTGTTTTACCACCGCCCTGTGAGCTGAAGCTATGAGTCCTGCCAACTGTAACGCATAGACAATCTCCTCCAAACGCTCTTTCTTCACAGCCTCGCAGAGTGAAATCAAGCACTAAATCAAAGCCACAGAGATCTAATCAACCAGACAATGCAGTAATGACTTTTCAATGAGACGGATTATAAATGGAGTGTCAGGCAAATCTAAATAAAATGCCAAGTCTTCATAAGTAAAGGTTGTAAAAAGTTCAGAGTAAACCAACAGTAATATCAGGCTGACTGCTCCTACGTTCTGATATATTATTGTTCTTGATACAATGCACAAAAAATTCAATTTGCAGTCCTTAAAGGACCATGCCACCCATTTTCCATGTTGTTTCTGTGTTTTATTGTCCTCTAATGTATTTAGAAGGTGTTACAGAATAAAGATTCACGTTATTGGACATCAGAGTCAGACAGGAGGACGAGATGCTGAACTGAGGTTGCAAAAATGCATTTTTCACAAACACGTGATCACATTTCATTTTTAAAGTTTCCACATTTTGAAAGTTTCAAAGAATTTGCAGCGATGAAATCCTCGTGAAAATTACTGAAAACGTACAACAGTTTATTTACTTTGGGCTTGAAAATGCTGAAATTCAAAAGTATTTCGTATTTCCCCCATCATGGCTGTTGAGTTTAAAGGACCATACCACCCATTTTGCATGTTTGAGCCTAATATATTCAGTTTTCATACATGTTACATTACTGACAATCATTTCTCAAAGGATAAAATTGTATTTCAGCTTTCCTGACATTTTGCAAAATCCCTTAATCTTTCAAAATCAAATAAAAATCCATGTTTCTCCTGCTAATAGTTACACAGCCTTATGAAGTCACGGTCCTTTAAATTTTTCCATAAACGCAGGTCTTCTTTTGGGACTATATTCCCTGGTGGAGGCATACATTCACTCCACGCTTTTTATTGAGCTTAAACACTAAAATTACATAACTTCTAAAAAAAACCTGAATACACGTCTTGTTGGTGATGATGGATTACCTATCCCAAGAACGTTTCAAGTATCAACAAGTTGATTTTAATAGCAGAATGAACTGAAACCAATGGAGGTCTGGAAGGTAGGAAAAACATTTTTAATTCACCATTCCAGTAGTATGCTTTGGGAAATGATTGTCAGCAAAGTTACATGTATGAAAACTGAATATATTAGGCTCAAACATGCAAAATGGGTGGTATGGTCCTTTAAACAAACCAGCTGGCGTTCTAGTTTTCTGTAAGCCTGTATCGCAGCACCATGTGGGACCTGCACAGCCTGAAGTCCCCACACCCACCCGTCAAAGCACGCTTCCCCAGTGTGTTTAATGTTATGGAATAAATCTTTTGGTGCCAATAGATTTATCTTCCATTTAAACGCAGCACAACCACACAGAAGATGTTTCAGCTTGGGTGCTGCTCAGCTGAAAACATTTAAGTGTTCAAATAAATGCTCAACAGCAAGTTTAAGGCACAAGAAAACAAACTGAAGGACTACATGTATTTCAAATGCGAAAAGGACATTTAAAAATGCATTATGTATTTCATTTCTGACACAAAAAAATGCTTTTGGGTGTCATGGTTTCCACGGGGCCGAAGCAGCCAAGACAGAATTTTCTCTTATGTTGTTGAACATAGTTTAAAATAATGCCCTTAAGTATTCACGTGCGCATTCATTTGCATATTTGGCTCTAATTCCACTAAATATGATAATTAGAAAACCTATTTAAAGGTGTTTAAACAGCTGCTGTGTGAGTAATGGCATTCTAAAAACACGTGAGTAGAATGGTGTTTGTAGTATACATGCAGCAAGGCGTCACAACCTTTCCATCATTGACTCCAGCGTTTTCCCTCTGAGTGTGAGGTAAGGTGAGGTGATAGCAGCTCTTCCTCACCTCACTTTCCAAACACTTTTAATTATAAAGTGCTTTGCAGCCTTTCTTTTCAGGCCCTGTGCTCTCCGCCGAGCTCGCCGGCATCCTCAACCAGGCAGGAAATTGAAAGAAGGACACAGAATCAGGCACAAAGCTGACAGAGGATGAGCTGCCGACCATAATTACCCCAAGTGCTATTCAAATGGCATCACCTCGCTTTATGGACACTTAAGAATACCCGTGCTCTTTAATGTACTCTCTCTCTCTCTGCAGGCTCCATCAGCGATGTTCCTATCGGCTGCTTATATTCAGCTGTGGCGCTGCAGCACAATGGCTGCTTAATAGCAGCTATTTAAAGACGGCTCATCGGCGCCTACACGCCTCAGGCCTGAAGCCGTCTAGTCAGGGACAGCTCTCAACAACAAGCTGTAACAAGTCCATCACAGAGTCGTGTCACTAACTATTGACTGAAGGTATGAACCACAAACAAATCATCTTTTGATAAATGAATTATAAAAAAATTTAAATAAATTATAGTTATTTGCAGTATGTGCATGCTGTCCAGATGCAGAAAAACAGAAAATGAATCATTGAGTAATTGATTCTTCTAAAGGTTTTTTCACACCTACGTGGTTTAATCAGGGTGAATTGGTTTTTGGTTTTTTTCACCCTTTGCTAATTCATGTGTGCAGCTCAGCACATATCAATAAAATCACACCAAGACAGCTTTTATAAAGTGGTCTCAGAGTGGCCACAAAATAAGAACATGATCCAAACTGTTGGTGAACCAGCTACAGAGCAATCTATTCATCTGCTGGTTAATATGGAACCTGAGACGGCTAAAACGAAGCAAACTCCACCTTTAATTAGCCAAATCAAAGCACATCAATCTTAACGACATGTGTTCAGCTTCTTTCAGCTGCATGTGCACAGGTTTTTAATGATTCACTGCTCAGACTTACATATATATTACATATATACATATATACTTGAGTATAAGTTGAGTTTTTATTACCAAAGTTCACAAAGTAAATCAGGGCTCGGCTTATACAGGAGAAATTCAGATTTGATCCCAGAGAAGGAAATTTCCAGGTAGAAATACTACCATTACCACTACCCATGAAAATAGTTTAAATCATACCTTAGAATGAGATATTTCCTGACTAAACATCTTATCAGCACATTTTGCAGTGACCAGTAAGCTCTGCTGTGATTGGCCAGTTACAGTAATCAGCTGCTGACATAAATACCATATTTACCGGTATGTGGATTATTTTCAGAAAATCACAGGAATACTATGACAATACCCAGAAAAACTGGTCATTTGATAAACAAATAAATTGATGGAACAACATCATNAATACTATGACAATACCCAGAAAAACTGGTCATTTGATAAACAAATAAATTGATGGAACAACATCATATGGGCTTCTTTAAAAATTTTAATTTGCAGGTTAAAATTAGGAGGTTGGCTTATACTCGAGTATATATGGTAATGTTTCAAAATCAAATATTCAAGTGGTACACCCACCTTAAAAATCCATGTTTCTCCTGCTAATAGTTACACAGCCTTATGAAGTCACAGTCCTTTAAATTTTTCCGTAAATGCAGGTCTTCTTTTGGGACTATATTCCCTGGAGGAGGCATACATTCACTCCACGCTTTTTATTGTGCTTAAACGTTAAAATTACATAACTTCTAAAAAAAAAACCCTGAATACACGTCTTGTTGGTGATGATGGATTACCTATCCCAAGAACGTTTCAAGTATCAACAAGTTGATTTTAATAGCAGAATGAACTGAAACCAATGGAGGTCTGGAAGGTAGGAAAAACATTTTTAATTCACTGTTCCAGTAGTATGCTTTGGGAAATGATTGTCAGTAAAGTTACATGCAGTCATCCTCAAAGTCTGGACTCTGGTCTGAATCTGGACCAAACCACAAATGTCTCTGGACTCTGACCAAATGATACTTTTCATGTGTATTATTTATATTATCTGAGACATCGCTGTGATGCAACGAGTCAAAATTCTCCACTTTTCCGTAGCGGAGAAAGCAGAACTGATTGTCCGACTGGTCTGGGTTGACACGGCACTGGGCTCATTGACAGAGTTGATAGCACAGCTACTTCATCAGCACCCCCACCCCCAACCTTCAATTCCCAGCAAATTCGGATCCCAGTCCGACCCTGGCTTGAATGTCCTTAATAAACGGACCTTTTTCTTTGTGGACCTTTAAGATAATTTGAGTACCTCTGGTTGTGGTTACATGTATGAAAATGGAATATATTAGGCTCAAACATGCTAAATGGGTGGTATAGTTCTTTAATGGGAGTACAGACAAATACTCAGAGTATAATGTGCATGTAAATGTACTGAGTGACATAAATGTCAAAACTGTCATGACCTTTGGCCCCTCTGTGTCCTGCACACAAACAGCACATCTCCATTACAGTGGAGGAAAAGAAATCAGCAGTTCAGGCCGTTTGACTTCCTGCCTGTAACAGAACAGTCACCCAAGGTCAGTGTGGAGCCCGGAAACAACACCGATTTGTCACCAAATGTGATACGCTTTCAGGGAAGCGCACACATATTTCAGATGTTTTCCGATGATAACGCTCATCAGCCTGAAAGAAGTGATTAAAGCACTTTGTCTTCAGTCATACGCACCTCATCTAGGCCTCATCTCTGATGGCTATCAGGGCCTCGCAGATGCTGCAGAGAGAGGATCTCTATCTTCTCCGCCGCAGCCTTTACTCACAACAAAGCAAAAATCAGAAATCTGTTCAGAGAGAAAAAAGTGGCCTTAAGTTCTGATGCTTGTCTGGTGTCATGTTGATTCCCGAACACCATCATGCTGCAACATCAGATCCAGGGTTAGACATGTTAACTTCAAGGACCATACCAGCCATTTTTCATGTTTGAGCCTAATACACGTAATGTTACAATCATTTCCCAAAGCATACTACTGGAACGGTGAATTAAAAATGTTTTTCCTACCTTCCAGACCACCATTTTTTCACTTCATTCTGCTATTAAAATCAACTTGCTGATACTTGAAACGTTCTTGGGATATTGCCTCGTGGGCCAGATATAATTGTACCATTGGCCGGATGTGGCCCGCAGGCCTTCAGTTTGACATATGTGAACTAAAACACAACAGCTCCAAACACACTGATCAGCTGATCAGCTGTGACATCATCAGTAAGGACAGAGCTTCAGATGATGTTTGAGGAGCGAGGGTATTTCATTTGTCTTAACCTTTAAATGCATAGGACGAGTCTTTAGTGACCCAGGGTCACGTTACACACCTCTAATTCATTCATTTTTTTTTTTTTAATTAAGCCCTCGACCTGCAGGTATTCCTTAAACTCTTTGTTTTTAACAGTTTTATGGTTTCAAATTGTCAGAATTGATGAAAATAATTGTTTTTCTAATGTTTTTCACTAAAATATGTATAGGGTCGCTGCGGACCTGAGGTATGTTTGAGTGTCACTTTTTTGTGTTTTCAACTTTGGTCCTTAGGTGGCGCTGTAGTATCAATGATATAATGAACAAATGCTGAAACTAGCAGGAAGAAGCTGTTTCTGCTGTAACTATGCTGCTAGCTTACTGCTACAGAAAGACGCTGCAGCGCCGTGTCAGCGCTTCATGCAGCATCGCTGTGATGAATGATCTATAAGTCATTGCAAAAATATAATATGGAAAAACATGTTTTTTTTTTGTGGGTTTGTTATCATTCATAAAATGTTATGAAAAGTTTACAAGCAAAAATATTTCACTATGTAGCTCAGTTTGTGTTGCGGAAGTTACAGGTGTCAAAGGACACCTGTAACACCTGTATGTAGGAATGGATGGAAAACGACTCGCACGTTTAAGGGTTAAATTGCAGTTCCTCAGTGCCTCTCCTCGCTTCTTTTCCTCGCTTTCTTTTCTTCAGTGGGTGGGGCTAAGACACAAGGAAGAGACACAAGCAAGGGAAACGTGGACACGAATAAGAGCTTTGGAACGCATCGTGCGATTCGCCGTGTCATTCAGCCTGCTCGCTTGTAGACGTGGACGTTGGCGTACACAACATCTGCGTCTGAGCCATATCTAAAGACGCTGTGGTAGTTGATGTCAGAATGTGTTGAATTTTCTCGGGGGGNGGGGGGGGAAGCAAAAGTATATCCATTTATTGAAGCTCTCGCATTTACAGCAAAAGAGTCACCAAAAGCATGTGATTGATTTCCAGATGTGAAGCAGCTGTTTTCTCCCACGGGACGGACGGATGGCTTTAGCGACCGGTTTGCTGCTGCTGAAAGCAAACTGTCACAGAGAGTCCAAACCATTCAAACTTCTCTACCCAACCCAATAAAAAAACAGAATCTCCTGAGAAACCTCTGCTGCATCTGCTCTTTTTCAGAGGGAACTCAAAGCGAGGTCAGGGGTCAGATTTGCCTCGGCAGCATTTGCGTTGGCTACTTGAAAACCAGGGAGGGTGCGAGGTGCAGCTTTCTGACGGCATAGCAGATCACACAGCTTAAGCAGAGGGTACAAAGCGCTGTGGGAGTCTGACGCTCCTCAGCAGAGCGCCCGCTTGATTTGAAATGATAAAGCCTGTGGAGAAACATCAAAGTCTGAGGTGTGAGCCGAGGAAGACAGAACAAACCTGGAAAAGGGGCCGAGGGTCAAAGTGCTGGACCTTAAAGACAAGACAGGAAGCAGAGACGCTGGCTGCAGGGATGTAATTAACGTTATTGTTCTGATCATTAGCTTAATGCTGCAAAGTCGTATGAATGGAAGGATTCATTATTCCACAGACGGATGAGGTTAGTTCCAAAACAGCTCAGATCCAACCACTTCTTCATACTGATCACAAAGCTTCAGCCTGAAAACTTTATGCTTCACAGCTCTGAAAGTACTTGAGTATGTAGTACTGTAGTACACTTTCAGGGTTCCATCGCTCCTTTTTCCTTCTGTCCTTGTTTCTGCTTTCCTTTCTTCTGCTGTTATTTCTTTGCTTCTGTTCCTCCTTTGCAAATTTCAACCGATTGCTTATTTTTTTGGTACAGTCTTTACCTGGATCTAAATGTACTTTCTTGAATTCTGTCGATCACAAAAGTATCACCAAATGAATGGACATCCCCAACTTAGCTGGAAATGACCTTAAAAGTTTTTCTACACTGTTGGGTTCCAAACTTTGCGTTTGAGCTTTAGACCCAGGGGACAGGCGGCCATCTTGGATTTGACATCTCACTGTCCTCAGAGGTCAAATCCCTCCACATCTGAAAATAAACACTAGGTATGTTAGAAATGTCATGCTTTTCTCATAAAAAGCACAGGTATATGAGAGCTTATCGCTGTACTGTCCCTCAAGGTTTTCACACAGCACTGAGAAAAGTACAATTTACTGCTGATACTTATTTACTTAGTAAAAGCTTTATGTAGAAAAACCTCAGTACATGACTTTCTTTAGTAATTATAATTGCTTATTATAAACAGCATCTTAACATGCTGTAAATGTAATAGTGTGATGTTAAATGAATTAAATTAAATGGTGAATTAAACGGTGCATTAAAAATGTTTTTCCTACCTTCCAGACCTCCATTGGTTTCAGTTCATTCTGTTATTAAAATCAACTTGTTGATACTAGAAACGTTCTTGGGATAGGTAATCCATCATCACCAACAAGACGTGTATTCAGGTTGTTTTAGAAGTTATGTAATTTTAGCATTTAAGCACAATAAAAAGTGTGGAGTGAATGTATGCCTGCACCAGGGAATATAGTCCCAAAAGAAGACCTGCGTTTAAGGAAAAATTTAAAGGACCATGACTTCATAAGGCTGTGTAACTATTAGCAGGAGAAACATGGATTTTTAAGGTGGGTGTATCACTTGAATATTTGATTTTGAAAGATTAAGAGATTTTGCAAAATATCAGGAAAGCTGAAATACAGTTTTATCCTTTTGGAAATGATTGTCAGTAACATAATGTATGAAAACTGAATATATTAGGCTCAAAAATGCAAAATGAGTGGTATGGTCCTTTAATGGTGCTTAATTATATATATATATATATTTTTTTTTTAATTAATGTGCATATTATATTTTGTTATGCAGAGTTTGCATATCTTTTTGGGGAAAATTAATATGCTGTATTTTAGGAGAAAGTAGGAAGATTATATTGTTTTGCCAGCAGCATATGTTATTAAAAAAAAAAAAAAAAAAAAAAGCAGTACATGCTACACTTTCTCCAATGTCATTTCCTCTGTTTTTTGGTTTCCAAGGAGAAGGTACGCGTGTTTTCTACTGTACAGATTTTTGTAAATTTTGTTGGTTAACCAGTGGTTTTAGGGTGTTAAAAGTATTTTATGGAGTTACTGTGTTTTGTTGTAGATAAAGCTGTAAAGTCTGAGAAGAGTTGTCCTGCAGAGTGTTAGCCTACGATGCTGGAGTGTCTCTTTATGTAAATGTGAGCTGTCAGTGATGATTCTTATGATGTGGAACAGAAAAACTCCTACACATGCCTTTATTTGTTGCTGCAGGTGTGAGAGGTTATACTTTTCTATTTATTTTATTGCTGTCTTGGTTATTTTTTAGTACTTTTAGTTAATTATTCAGACTTCATGTTATCCAGTTGTCGTATTAGAATATGTTTGCTCTGTTTGCTGGTTTCCATGGAGAAGGCACAGAGCATTAAGAGAGACATGCTGAGTTTTTCTTTTTGTTGCAGCTCCACTAAAAGAGTTGAAAAACCAGCTGAAAGTGTCGTCTTATTCTACCAACAGAACACAACGCAGGATCAGACCCAAGACACAAGTCGATGCTTCAGTATGCTAATGTTAGCTATGTCTCATCTGAGCAGCAGCTTCTCTGAGGCTGTCAATCTGTAGCGATGGGCTGACCCAGAATACCAAGATCTTGATGCAGTCCAACGCCATGACCAGGAACCAGCTGAAGTGTCCTGGTCGTAGACAGGACGAGAGAGAGAGAGAGAGAGAGAGAGAGAGGCTGGCGTGGTTGCCGGCGTTGGCTCCTGCAGTTTGATTTTGTTTGGCTTTATGTTTTCGTCTCTGGTTAAACGCAGCGTTTAGACTTCCTGTGCTTGCTGAGGTGTGACGCTGATGAACTTCTGCGATCGCAGAAATAAAAAGCCGTTCAGCTTTTCACTTCCTTCCAGAGACGATATGTAAAACCATCTGATCGCCACAAACCACAATGACTGACTTTAACCTCTCCCAGACTGATCAACACTTACAGTCCTACTGAAACAACAAAAAAAAGGTTTTTCATCCAAATTCATGTGTGTGTGTGTGTATATATATATATGTATATATAACAATCACCAGCTAGCTAGCTCACTCTGCACGTGACGTTTTCTTTGTCTGTCCACTTCCATCTGCGCACACACACACACACACACACATTATTCATTGAGCACCACCTCCACAGGTGCCAGCATTTAAAAAAAAAAACAAAAATAAATTATGCCATATAGATAGACGGATGGATGGATGGACGGACAGACAGATATCAGCCTAGAAGAGGACGTGTGTTTCTACAGTGGATAAAGGTTCAAGTGAACATGTCAAAACAGTTAAATGTGGGTGTATTCATTTTCTGTCAACATATGACTCTATACACTGCGAGTATGATGATGATGGTGATGTGATGATGATGATGATGATGATGATGATGGTTCCAGTAGACAAAGAACCTCCAGCATCACAGCTGCAGATTTACAGATGTTAGTTGGTTTTGGGGTCAGAAAGTCCCCAAAACTACGATCAGACGCCACCAGGCAGATCATGATAATACTTTTCTTTTTCCTTTCAATTATCTTACTTTCATTAATTTTTTTTTTTTTTTTTTTTTTTTTTTGATGATAATAGTTTGAGTGAAGGATCAAGAGGAAAAACACTGAAGATATTCTTTTTTTCACATTTTGCTTTTATTTACCAAGGTGCCAGTATTTGTGGAGGGCTCTGTGTGTGTATGTGTGCATGTGTGTGTGTGTGTGTGTGTGTGTGTGTGTGTGTGTGTGAGATAGAGATCTTTATTGTCACTTGTAGGTCCTACAAGTGACTGTATGTACTGTATGGCGCTGCATGATACAAGACAAAATAAAACAAAAAACTAATAAGAATAAGCCCAAGATAAAATGTAAATGTATAAATGGCAGCAGATAAGCAGGTTAAAACACTACACAATGTGCTGTAGAGAATTACAGAATCATGTCGCATAGTAACAGGGTGTGTGTGTGTGTGTTTTACATGTCTACCTCTGAATGCAACACATTTTAAAGTTGTGTGTAAATGCCATCATTCTTTGTTTCGCTGTTTGAGCCTAAACACTTCCCATGCACAGCTGTTTGCTTTGTCACGTTGGCGTGATGGTTAGAATGATCAGCGACATGAAGCTGGGAGGAAACAGAGTCATATCTCACGCAGCGCTGCAGCGAGCGGCGTTCATTCCTGTCACAGCGTGCTGCAGGACCGCCAGGAAAAGCTCTCAGAGCTGCTCAGAGAAGAGCTCTGGCGTGCTGCTGCTAATTTATCTGCAGCACTGCTAACCATCTGTGCAAACACACACACACACACACAGAGCCCTCACACACACACACACAGACTCACTCAGATCTCTATGACGGGTTAGGTGGACGTTCTGAACCAGCCTGAGAACTTCATTCTCCTGAAACCAAGTCCTGCTTCTAGAAACATTCTAATAACTACATAAAACCATTTTACAACCATGGATAAAAAAAAAAAAAACCAGTCTAATTAGGAATAACATGCCATCTGTGTGCTTACAAAACCTTTACTTATGAATTATGCTATTATGCATAATTGCAAACTATACTGGCTTAATCCTAGGAATTCTCAGCGAGTAAAAGTCGTGTTAATGAGCTTCGTAACAATTTATTATGAATGTTTATGAGGTTCAAGCTCCTCCTCTTCCAAGCAGCTTTTCATACACTGAAGAAGTTGTAGAAAGTTCATTGTGCTGGTTGACACGGATCCTGGCAGGGTTTAGTTTCAGGGGCAGAGATGGGGAGGCGTCAAAGAAATTAAAGGCTCTCACGACTTCTTTAGATTGCTGTTTATTTCCGTGTACACAGGAAGTACTGACATGGACGGTTCCATACAGCTTCAACCTATCAGCTCCTGTTATGCTCACAGCTGATCCAAAGCCTCATACATCAGAGGGGTCGAGACTAGTCTAGTACAGACTAGGAGGCACTGTCAGACCTGGAACGACTTGTACCATCTCCAAAGACTGTTTAAACACGCATCATTCCAGGTCACTAACACTATCCATGATGTTGGGTTCCTTCTGGAAATACCATAGACACTGGTGAACAAACATGAGTACAGGAATGTAAGAACATAAAAATATAAGGACTAACACACTTGAATATAAATGAACAGATTGAGTATACATTATAATATGCAGTAATATAAAAGATAACATGCAGTACATTCACTTTAATTCTCACAGGGGTCGACTTTCGCCCCCAGAAGGTTCAGGCACACTTCCTCTCTGTGAAGGTTTTATCCTGTTTGATGTTTTGGGTGCAAACTCTCATTATTCCTTTATGTAATAGCCACTTGCTCAATGAAACGTCTCGTTCGCAGTAACCCGTCCTCCCCTGCAGCCATTCTGCATGCATGTAGCTACGCTAACAGACCAGCCCTGTTATAATATAGGAACAGATATTACATCTACTGCAGTGACATGTTAAAGGGCCTTACTGACCATTTTGCATGTTTGAGCCTAATACACATAATGTTACAATCATTTCCCAAAGCATACTACTGGAACGGTGAATTAAAAATGTTTTTCCTACCTT
>VXCM01005190.1:0-10001 GCA_014773175.1 Lucifuga dentata
TTTTTTTTTTTTGTTTTATCTTTTTTTCCGTTTCTAAAGGCTTTATGATCATATAAAATGACAGCAGCGTGTTTATAACATGTCCAACAAAAATACAACGAGTTTACAAACTGCTGCCGATCAGAATATAATAATACATAATCAATACAAAGCTAATAATAATAGCATGAAGTCAGATAGATGAGTAAAAGGATATTTTTTCTAATGGACAGAACAGTAAATATGAATATAAATAGTTCATAACTTACCTTAATAAGAAAAACTAAACAACCAGCAGCTGTCAGGGAGCGATTATCCGTTAATCAGCCTCACCGAGTAAAAAACGTTTAAACTCTGACTGTCAGGATCATTTTTATTTTTTATCTTCTGAGTTATTAAAGTTTTGGGTGGATATGAAGCTCCGCGGAGAGACAGCGACGCTTCTTCTGACACCGAAACGTTAAAAAAAAAAAAAAAAAAAAAAANCGTTATCGTCCCACCGTCGCAGCTCTGACGTCAGCTAACCGCAAGAAACGCAACAAGTTCCGGTTAACCTCTACAGAATAAAAGACCGGATCATGCAATTTAAAGAGCTATATCGGTGAGTCTGTTTGAGCCCAATAAATGAAAACCACATACATGTTACATTACAACCATACAACCATGTTCCAAGACAAACTGCTGCAGCAGTAAATTGCTGCTCATTCAGCTCCTCCTGTGCCACACCGGATAGACTTTAAAATGATTCTCCTTACATTCAAAGCTCTTTTAATGCTGCTATGGTAAGATTGGGGGATTCAGCAAAATAACACAAACTAAAATATGATTTTGTGGTTTGGAAATGGATGGCAGTAATGTAACATGTTTGGGTTCAAACATACAAAACTACCGGTATGCTCCTTTTAAATACAGCTGAAAGCGCCAGTGGAAGAAGTCTTCAAAGTGTTGATACCACAGTGTAAAATAAAGTCCTGTTTTCCAAATTTTCCTGAGACAGAAGTGTTAGTACACTGGCTACAGAAGGTTCTACAGCAGCAAAAATAAAATTAACTTTATGAAGGATAGTCAGACTGCTAAATTATTTCTGTGTAAACTGAGGTGTGATTGATTGATTGATTGATTGATGATTGAAGTAGAATCATACCTAAATGTTCTAAGTTACTTCCTGACTCTCCTCTTTTTATATAATGTAGATTTAAACAGTGGCAGCATCCATTAAAAACACATACTAATAACACCTCCATCACTGTTTTTATTTATTTATTTGCATATTTTAAGTGTTTAAATCAACAAACATTATTTTATGTGACTAAATTTTGCCAGACTAACACACAATTAAATCATGATATTGTGTGGCAAAATAAGTAATTTAGTTTTTCTCTTTTTTTTTTATCTTTCAACTTTTTATTTTTCCTTCGTTTTCATCTTTTAGATATAGTTTTATATTTACTGCCGCAGCAACCGCTTTTATTTTGAAGTCAAAACTTTTCCGGTCTCATGCTTCCTGTCACATGCGGCTCAAAACAATAACAAAACACTCTGCGCCCCCTAGCGGCGACACGTTTGTATTTATTTGAAATTCTTCGGCCTTCAGCTGCTGTTCTTGCTGCTGCCACACGGAGGCACTGTGTAACCACTAATAAAGTTATAATAAAGACCCTGATGTGTTATATCAAACAAAACAAAATGCTGCGAGGGCTTCCTGTGAAATCTTTAAGATAAAGTTGTATATTATAGTTATTTTTACACAATATGTACTAAATAAAAGATGAGAGGTTAGTTAGAAAGAATAAAGATTTAAACTCACAAACTGAAGCACCTCACATTCTGTCTGTGGAAGTCTTTTATCATTTGCTTTTCTATTTAAAATCTCAAAACGATGCTGCTTCCAAAACATTCTGAGGTTTCATTTCATCCACGGTTCAACAGTCAGAACTCACCAGATTAGCAGGATGGAACAGAAAACGGCATTGTGTTGTTTTACACTCTTCGTTTATAAGAAAACTGAAGTTATTAAGACAGCTGTTCATTCACCAATAATAGATTATTAAAACTGACATTTTAACTAAAAACTTCTCAGACATGAATGTGCAGCACAATGTTGATGTGAATAAGGTCAATTATAACATAAAATCACTGTTTTTAGGAGGTTTCTTATAGCCCAATTATACTCTCATGAATTTTCATATATAGAATTTAAAAGAATATAATGTAAATTGCCGGATGAGCTATTGAGCATTAAAAACTAGATGCATTTTGCATATGCATTTTATTCATTAACAGTATAAATTTCAAAATTTTAGCAAATGAACATGGGGAAACAGTTATTTCCAAAATGGATAAAAGCTTTTTGCAATTCAATCTTATATAGATTCCACATTCAGGAATGAGTACATCAGAGGGACAGCGCATGTTAGATGTTTTGGAGATAAAGTCAGAGAGGCCAGACTGAGATGGTTTGGACATGTACAGAGGAGGGATAGTGAACATATCGGTAGAAGGATGCTGAGGTTGGAACTGCCAGGCAGGAGGCCTAGAGGAAGACCAAAGAGGAGATTTATGGATGTAGTGAAAGAGGACATGAAGTTAGTTGGTGTGAGAGAAGAGGAGGCAGAGGATAGGGTTAGATGGAGGCAGATGATTCGCTGTGGTGACCCCTGAAGGGAAAGCCCAAAGGAAAAGAAGAAGAAGATAGATTCCACATTCAATTGATGTTAAAGGACCATACCATCCATTTTGCATGTTTGAGCCTAACATATTCAGTTTTCATACATGTTACGTTACTGACAATCATTTCCCAAAGGATAAAACCGTATTTCAGCTTTCCTGATATTTTGCAAAATCTCTTAATCTTTCAAAATCAAATATTCAAGTGATACACCCACCTTAAAAATCCATGTTTCTCCTGCTAATAGTTACACAGCCTTATGAAGTCACGGTCCTTTAAATTTTTCCATAAACGCAGGTCTTCTTTTGGGACTATATTCCCCGGTGGAGGCATACATTCACTCCACGCTTTTTATTGAGCTTAAACACTAAAATTACATAACTTCTAAAAAAACCTGAATACACGTCTTGTTGGTGATGATGGATTACCTATCCCAAGAACGTTTACAGTATCAACAAGTTGATTTTAATAGCAGAATGAACTGAAACCAATGGAGGTCTGGAAGGTAGGAAAAACATTTTTAATTCACCGTTCCAGTAGTATGCTTTGGGAAATGATTGATGTAATGTTACATGTATGATAATTTAATATATTAGGCTCAAACATGCAAAATGGCCGCTATGGTCCTTTAATATTTAGCTAAGACATTAATAAAATTTTAAATGTTTATTACTGCTGGACATGACTGATAATTAATTATTCATAAAAACAGCTTTCTATTTCTATGTTTCTATTTAAATCAGCAGGTAAAGTGTCTTTAGTAGAGCTGCAGGATCCTTCATTCAGAAAGTTTAAATTTGGGTTTAAAAATGACCCAAAGTGACGTATTTAGTCAGTCTGCTGCTGAGAAATGAAGGTTATTCTGTCAGAAAAGTGAAGATTTCATGTGAGAAAAAAACAAACTGATCTGAGAGGAGAGAAACAAAGATAATGAAGAGGATAAAAACATCAGACTGTAGTTTTTTCTTTTCTTCTTTCTCCTTTTTTATCAGACTGTACGTTGAGAAACAGACTCCTTTCAGGTCCTCATTTTGCTGCACACACACACACACACACACATTGCACGCCAGACACCAGCGTCATCTGCAGCAGTGAAAAGACGACTCCCGGATCTGTTTAAATTTGTTTAAAGCTGTTTGGTCGTTAAAAGTTTAGCTTATTATTTTTTTCCTTTTTTCTCTCCATCTGTCTGCATATATAGTCGTGCTATATGCTAAGATTGGCATAACCATTTTGTATATTGATGCAATTTGATCTTGCAACAGGAAAAAAATAATAATAAAAATAGAAAGTAAAAGTGTCGTTTTAGATCTGAAACGTTTGTGGATGATTCTAAACTTTGGAAGCTGGAAGTTTTTTTATTAATAAAACAGATTTAGGAGTAATTTTACAGGTTATATCAATATAAAATGGATTTAAGCATTTTGTAAATGAACCTGTCATGTATGACATGATGCGTGTGGTTACACATCAGAAACAGAGTTTTTATCATACGTGTTCCCCCGGTCTGACAAACACGCTTCAGAACCAAAACACAAAGACCTGCTTAAAGGAAAACTCCCAAATATCCCAAACCGACCTTATCAGTGGGCTACGGGGCCAGGCAGGGGGCGGGGCTATGGGGCCAGGCAGGGGCGGAGCTACAGGTCGCTCTTTATTCCAGGGAACAAACAGAAATGTGGCTGGAATGTCCGGATTGTTCCATATTTGATAAATAATGTCTGAAGGCCAGCAGCAGCACGGGCTTGACCCCTGACCTCTGACCTGTGTGTGTGTGTGTGTGTGTGCGCCCGCTGAACCCATTGTCTCTGAGTCTGTTATCATTATATAGCAGTTTCCTCCAGAGAGAGAGAGAGAGGGAGAGAGAGAGAGAGAGAGGGAGAGAGAGAGAGGGAGAGACCTCCTGAAGTCAAATCCAGTGACTTTCAGCTGCTTTTTGTTTTTCTCTTTCATGTTTCATGTCTGGCATTTGGGGCATTTCCCTCTTCTATTCACTTCACACACACACACACACACACACACACACACACTCACTCCCACTCTTCTTATCTCATAAGCTGGAGCCGCAGACACAGCAAGCACACAAACAACTGACGTCATGGACACGCACACACACATCCAGACATACTCTCACTCTCTCTCTCTCTCTCTCTCTCACACACACACACACACACACACACGGTTACCCATTTCCAGGTTGAAGTCACTGAGTTGGAATGTGATCAAAACTAGAGCTGTGTGTGTGTGTGTGTGTGTGTGTGTGTGTGTGTGTGTGTGTGTGTGTGTTAGGTTGGGAAGAAGGGAGAGACAGGAAGAAAGAGAGAGAGAGAGAGAGACAGTCAGATCTTTTAACAGACATGGGGACACACCTGTAGATGGTGATACACACTGCCCACACACACACACACACACACACACACACACACACACACACCTGAGTCATCACACTCAGTTATCAAGAAGGCCTGATAGCACACAGTCAACACACACACACTGTACACAGTGTGCTGCAGGTGTGTGTGTGTGTGTGTGTGTGTGTTTTGTGTTGGTTGACGTTTGGAACATTTTATTCAGTCTGAGATCAGACATGGATGTATGTTTTGTTGTTCCATGTCGTCTCTAACATGTTGTTTATCTGGACAAATGTCTAAATTTAGATAAATAAGAAATGATGTTCAGGCGTGTGTGATCACCAACACGCGTGTTTATTAGTGAAATATGTCAGCAACAGTTCAATGTTGAATCTAAAACTCGGTGTGCTCATTGATGTTTTCATACCTGCAGATCGTTTGTTCTGGTCTGAATCAGGATCTAAATTGTTGGTTTGGTTCAGTTTCTCACAGGAAAACATCCAATCAAACCAAAATCTATCAGTTAAAGTCATGTGACAACACTCTCTCTGCTGATTGGTCAGACAGAAACTCCAAACAGGAAGTAGTTTCTATCAAAGTAAATCAGAGTAACAAAGATGAATGTGGATCCTTTCCTGTCATAGCATCATTTGATCCATGAAGAAGAAAACTGACAGCAGAAGCTGAATCACGTGTGGAAAACCACATGCTGCTTCACATGATGTGAAGATGTGCTGCCTTCACACACTGAACATGCTGACAACATACAAGCACACGCTAACCTGAACACATGTTCATCTGAACACATGTTAGCTAACACTGACGTGTTTCCACCTTTAACAGCTGTTTGATTTGATCAGCAGAGGCGGAGTTTACTAAACATTAAACACACACACACACACACACACACACACACACATATCTCTGCTGTTAATCAATCAATAGATGAATAGATTGATCTGGAGTCGTTTGTTTGAATCATATTAAGGAGGAATTGAACTCTGAACTGCAGCAAAACATGAAGGTGTGAAAATCCAAGAAACAGTTGGAATAGCATCCTTAGGTCACCAGGAGGTCACCAGGAGGTCAGGGTTCACGTGTGTCCGTACGCAGGTCGCTGTCAGCAGGATTACCTATAGTTTGATTTGAGTAACTATTCAGAATCATACACAGACATGATAACATGTATGTTATTTCCTGCATCTTGTTACCCCACAGAATTATCTCATGTCCCCTGGGGAGGCCTCACCCTGCAGGTTGAGACCCCTCCTCATCTCACTAAACGCCATGCAGCAGCAGCAGCGTTTCCCTGACACAGGAAATGAATAAACTTCCTGTTTTGCTGATGAAGTCATGTGACTCCACGTGACAGAAAGAACGGCAAAATAAACATGTTCAGTAACATGACGCGAAACAAGGGAATGACGCTCTATTTAGGCCGTGATCAGGGCTCCACTTGATGACATCACCAGCATGGCAACACGCGTGTTAAGCCGCTGAGCTTCATACGGCGGTTCTGCGTGGTCACGCTTAATCTGCAGCCAGAAACACGGTTTAATCCCTTCAGTCTGGCTGCTGTGATGTCATCAAGGTGAGTCAGAGACACCTGGACGCTCGCTGGCTGGGGAGAGGCAGGGGCGGAGCTTACAGTGAGGGACAGGGTGTTGCAATGCATAGGTGTGTGTGTGTGTGTGTGTGTGTGTGTGTGTGTGTGCGTGCGTGTTACAACAGCCCACTGGTCCTTGTCACACATTGACCGTGTTCTCCTGCAGTCTGAGTCGTGGGGAATTCCTTATCAGTGACATCACAGAGAGGGAGGAGCTTCAGGCAGCAGGAACTTCCTTAAAAGGAGTCGGATTGTTTTTCGTTTCAGTCGTTTCCTCAGATTGTGCTGAGATGATTCCACGAGTCCAAAACGGACACCGTGACAGGAAGTAGTCATGACGCAGTGTGTGTGTGTGTGTGTGTGTGTGTGTGTGTGTGTGTGCAGTGTTTTATGAAAAGTCTTTTATGTACAGGTGAAAAAACTAATTTCCCCGCTGTGGGTTAACAATAATAAATAAAATGTAAAATAAAATAATAAATAAATAACATAAATAATATAAAAATAAATACATAAATAATTTCAAAATAAATAATAAAATAAAATAAATAATATAATAAAAAATAAATAAAAGTTAAATGTGGTTTTGTTGAACTTGTCCTTCGTTTGTCATCACGGCGTCTCAAAGCTGATATTTTATGTTTAATAAGACGAACGCTGGCTTTGATGTAAGAGCTGCAACTTTAATCTGTGTAAAAAAAGTTTTGTATGTAATATGTTACATGTAGAAGCTTCTAGAAGCATGAACATACATGAAAGGAGTGTGATGAAGTCAGACAGCAGCAGAAAGTGAAATCAGTCTGAGTCACGCCAGGTAATGACGGCCTGAACACGCCATAATAAGATGGCGAGCGTGCGTCTATTTATAGTGAGAAGACGTGTGTGTGTGTGTGTGTGTGTGTGTGTGTGTAACGATGAATACAGCCACATCAATAAACACACACAGACATGTAGACATTCTTCAGGGAACAGCGGGATGTAAAAATGAGAGTTTAGACGATATGAGGGGAAAAAATTGTGACATGATATGCTTGATGTGTGTGTGTGTGTGTGTGTGTGTGTGTGAGACTCCCCAGACAAGCTGCCTAAGAAAAGCAGATTCTTATTTACAGTAATAACGGGTTACACGGTAAAAGCAGGGAATCGTGTTTCATACCTGGAAGCTGCTCAGCAACACGCAGCAGCTTCAGAACACGCTGCCTTGCTCAAGAGCAGCAGAAGTTACTGCTTTAGCTTTCTGGAGGTTTGGAACTGGCAGCCTTCCACTGAGGGTGCTTCTGGAACCTCTGTGTGGAAGTATCCGTGTGTACATGTGTAAAACATGTACATGTGTGTGTATTATATGTTTGTGTGTTTATGGATAACAGGTGTTTTTTTATGTTTACCTGCCCAGGTACAGCAGATGGAAATTAGCTGATATTTAAATCTGGCATGAAGCTTCTTTTCTCACTTTGAGATGAATGTTTTTTTGTCTACATAAATAAATTACCGTAAATACTCGAGTATAAGCTGAGTTTTATTACCAAATGTCACAAAGCGAATCAGGGGTCAGCTTATACACGGATTTATACGGTAATAAAAATGTGGAGGTTTTTGTGGATAAATCAAATGTGTGTGTGCACGCTTAGATGTATGTGTGTGTTTCTGAGCACTCGTACGGTCATGTGCACACTTACAAAACCGTGCATGCATTTCTGTCACGCTACAAATCCCCCCACCCCCACCCACCTCACCAAAGGGCGTCTCCCTGTGAGGTCCTGTCTGAGCTCCGCCCACGTCCCGTCTGAGCTCCGCCCACGTCCCGTCTGAGCTCCGCCCACGTCCCGTCTGAAGCAGTGTGACTGTCTGCCTTTAAAATAACATGATATCTGAGGTGTTTTTATGAGAACAATATTCAAGACACCGTGAAAAATAAGTGTACAACATTTTATTGGTGATTTTAGAAGTAAATAATACTACAAACTGTACCAACATGAGTAAAGATGAATCAGAGTAAAAGTAGAAACAGTTTTTCCTTCAGTAAAAGTAGAAATAATAAATGCTGTAATATTTTAGCTAGTAAACAGATTAGCTTTAGCTGCTCATCTTCAGTCGTTATAAAACATCAATATCAGCAAATAAAATGAGCTGAAATTTTAAAGTCACACATAAACAGCAAAACAAGTAAAACCATCAAAAAAAAACTTAAACATTCAGAAAAAGAATACTATTAAAACTTTAAAATGAAATTTTTAGTACAAATTTAAACCGAAACACAATGGATTACAATTACATGAATTAGAATGTGTTAAACATGTCTCTCTCTCTCACACACACACACACACACACACACACACACACACAGTGATTGAATCAAGCTGAAGTTAGCATAGCAGCTAAGCTAACTCTGTTCATACTTCATTGTCTGAAGAATATTTCATTGTTAGCATGTTTTATCTTATTTTAAGCTTTTTAAACTCTCTTAAAGCTTCTTTTTCACTGCTTTGACGGTATAAAAAGTCACCGCTAAGCTAATTTCACTCCACCATTAGCTTGTCTGTCTCAGGAAGTACATCTAGCTAACGTTCCAGCTATGCTAGAATGAATCAGCATCACTTCCTGCTTGTTTTGCATTAAATCATCTGATTGGCTCTCCTCATCATGTGACTTTCTTGGTATTCACCAGGTGTTTCTGCTTCAGGTGGAGAAACTAATTTGTTGTGTTTCCTCCTTTAGCTTGTTAGCCTGTTAGCTTGGAGCTGTTACTCAGTTAGCTTGTAGATGTTAGTGAGTTAGCTTGTAACTGTTAGTCAGTTAGCTTGTAGTTGTTAGCCAGTTAGCTTGTAGCTATTAATCAGTTAGCTTCTAGCTGTTAGCCTATTAGCTTGTAGCTGTTATTCAGTTAGCTTGTAGCTGTTAATCAGTTAGCTTGTAGCTGTTAGCCTATTAGCTTGTAGCTGTTAGTCAGTTAGTTAGCTTGTAGCTGTTAATCAGTTAGCTTGTAGCTGTTAGCCTATTAGCTTGTAGCTGTTAGTTAGCTTGTAGCTGTTAGCTAGTTAGCTTGTAGCTTAAATGATTCAAACAACAGAGGAAATAATTCAGACGCTGAGCTGCTACTTTCAGACATGTTTAGTTTCTTCTTCTTTCTGATGATGAAAATGCATCAACACCATCACAATATAGTGCTATATGACAAATTTTCAGCATATTTATTTATATATCACATCCCACATCCAGCTGCATGGTATCTGTATGTGTATGAGCCGTGTTTGATTTAAACACAACATAAAGATTCATTAGCATTTAGATTGAGATCATTTAGGAAAGAGAGTCAATAAACAAACAGCAGAGTCAGCAGAAATCTATCTATCTATCTATCTATCTATCTATCTATCTATCTATCTATCTATCTATCTATCTA